>CM055275.1:64522538-64577787 GCA_029237695.1 Conchocele bisecta
ATTTTATTCGCATTAAACTATTTATCGCCGGTGGTCTCATTGTTGTCAATTCATAGTATTTCCCGTAACATGTATAATCTGAAACAGACTATACATTTAACTTCATGTGACAAGTTCGCCTTTGGTATTACCATATTTGGTAACGTCCGTCTGCCCGTCATGACTCGGTTACTTTTAGTCTCTAATGCTGCCATATTTGGTAATGTCGGACATTTCACTCCAGGCTTGGAGAGTACGTCCACACGCTTGGCTTGTGGGCTAATTCTGATTGGCTAGTCCACTTCCTTGGATTGGCAACGCAATACACTGTATAATAATTAACTATGTGTAACTATAGTTACTAGTACACTGACTTATATACCATAGCAACACATACTGTTATATAATGACGACTATAGTTACATGGTACACTGACTTAGACGGTTATACGATAGCAACACATACTGTTGATATAGTGACGGTGATAAAACTACTGTCACTTAGCAACGTGACTTGTTATTGTACAACTACTGTCACATAGCAACGTGACTTGTCAACAAGGACATAGCATAGCAACACACGTACAGTGCATAACAGTTGACACCGACTGATATCTTATAGTACACAAACAGTGTTATAGTTTGTCCGACAGGGATCACGTCACTGACTTTGACATTTGTCAGCAATTGGGAAGCAGCATTGGTGTTAGACATACCTCACGTCATTGACTTATACATTGGTCAATAATAAGGAAGCACAGTCGGTGTTTGCCATACTAGTTTACGGATAGGGACACACAGTTGTACATGATGGAACCAGATATAACGGAGGAGGACAGCAAGCTGTTAGCAGCATTTAAGTCTCTGAAAGTGAAGCCAAAAGCAGATACAGCTGAGGAGAAATGGTTAGAGGGATACAGCAAATCAGCAACAAGTGCAACACCTACACCAGTTACTGTATCTACAGGTCAGCCAAGGATTTCTATATTTTATGGGGACACAGTCCAATTAACAAAGGGAGAGGTGACATATGATCAATGGAAATACGAGGTCAAAAGTTTACTTTTAGAAGGAAGTTATAAACCAGATGTGGTATTACAGTCGATGAGGAGGTTAGTTAAGGGAGAGGCAGGCAGGCTAATTATGAGACTAGGACCTGGAATCAACATAGCGACCATAATGGATAAGTTTGACAGTGTATACGGAGTAGTTGGTAGCAAGGAGAGTTTGTTATCGAAGTTTTACAGTGCGAAGCAAGGGGACTCGGAAGACAGACATCACATCATGGTCATGTAGGCTTGAGGATATATTGAGTCAGGCAGTTGAGAAAGGTTTAGTTAGGGTATCAGACACAAATGAGATGTTGCGATCGATGTTCTGGACGGGATTACGACAAGATCTTAAGGATGTTTCCGGTTACAAGTTTGAAGCAGTCAAGGACTTTAACAAACTACGAGTAGAACTACGAAAGATTGAGCAGCAGCATACGAAGACAGATGCAGAGAAGCCACAGAGGACTACAGCTAAGAGTACCACGGAGAGAGACATGAGCAGTGACATGACATAACTTAAGGAGTGGTGAAATCAATGGCATCAACAGTTACTCAGATGGGGCAGCAACTTAGCGAAGTAAGTGGTGTTGTTTATAGACAACAACTTAGTGGGGCTGATGGAAACAGAGATGTTAGACCAAGAGAAGAACACAGACGAGACTATGTAGATCAGAACAAACCAAATGCAGATTACAAGAATAGAAGACAGACGGATAGAGGGGATCAGGTATACAATAGAGGGGGAGTGTATGAAGATCGGTATCAGACAAATTACCGCAATCCAGTTAAGAAAGATAGACCGGGTGATGATAACCGCAAGGATAGTTACAACCGGGAGCCACCTACAAGAGATATGCCGAGATATGATAGCGCCTACAACACAAGACGAGACAATTACAGAACGGATAGAGAGTTCGACAGAAACACCACTCAATGACCACTTTGTTATATGTGTCGACAGAGAGGGCATTATAAGTGGGAATGTGTGACGTGGATGGATCATTCAAAGCGTGATTTAAACTAGATCAGGTCTATTATGCGGGACGTATGATGGGCGACAAACAAAATCGTCTCAAGGGATAACTAGTAGGGACTAGCAACGAGGCTGATGTAACGGTTGCTGGAATACACACCAAGGCTCTGTTGTATACGGGCAGTTGTGTTAGCACTATTAGTGACAGTTTTTACCAGGAGCATTTGTCACACATAGAGTTACAGCCACTTGATGGAATTTTACATATAGAATGTGCAAATGGAAACAATTTGCCATACTCGGGGTATATAAACATTGACTTGACTGTTAGCGGCATACCCATTGAACACACACAACACTGTTTGTTTTTAATAGTCCCGAAGAGCACTTACAGTGATAGGGTTCCGGTGTTGTTGGGAACAAATATATTATCACAGTACATGGATAGGTGCCAACGTGATCTTGGAGAAAAGTACCTACAACATTCGGCTTTGTTCACGCCGTGGTACTTAGCGTTTAGGTGTATGACTATACGAGATAGAACACTTAAGAAGAACAAGAATGGACTCGCAACGATAAAAAGTGCAGAGACGGGTATGGTGTACATACGACCCAATAGTAACATGACCATAGAAGGGTACTTGGGACATAAAACGGAATATCAACCTACATGTGATATAGTGGAACCAACTGAGAACTCAGTTATTTCCCCAGACATAGGTATCACTCCTATACTGGTGAATTATGACTGCAGAAATAGTGAAGGAATACAAGTACACGTATCAAATGTTACGACACGTACGATAGCAGTAGCACCCAACGCGCTGTTGTGTGAACTACAGCCAGTTGTTATGGAGCAGGCACAGTTGAATAGTACATCAAGGAAGGAAGGGGAATTTGTCGAGACACTCAACATAGGTGACAGTTTGAGTGAGACACAGAGTGAACAACTCAAGACATTACTTCTGAAACACAAGGATGTATTCTCGCAAGGAGATACCGACATTGGACACTATAAAGGGGTACAACATCAAATTAACTTGAGTGACGAGACGCCATTCAAGCAACGTTTTCGGCGTATACCACCCGCAAAGATAGATGAAGTTAGGTCTCATTTAGAGCAACTATTAGCCGGAGGGATTATAAGGAAATCTCATTCGCCATTCGCATCAAATGTGGTGTTAGTCAAAAAGAAAGATGGTAAGCTCAGAATGTGTATTGACTACAGATTTTTGAACAAGAGGACAACTAGAGACTCATAAACGTTACCGAGAATAGAGGAGGTACTAGACATATTATCGGGGGCAAAGTACTTTTCGGTAATGGACATGCGCAGTGGGTATCATCAGGTCGAGATACAAGAGAGCCATAAGGAGAGAACAGCATTTACAGTGGGACCATTTTTCGAATTCAATCGACTTCCATTTGGATTGTCCAATAGTCCAGCCACATACCAACGGATTATGGAAGACATGCTCAGGGATTTGAACATGAAGATATGTGTAATCTATCTGGACGACCTCATTGTATTTTCAAACACATTTGAGGAGCACATGGAGAGACTGGAAATTATCTTAAATCGTCTTAGAGAGAGCTGTCTAAAGTTTGCATCGAAGAAGTGTGTATTTGTCCAAAGGAAAGTAAAGTATGTTGGCTACATAGTGTCAGAAGATGGTGTTTCAACAGACCCTGTATAGGTTGAAAAGGTCAAGAATTGGCCAAGGCCAACATATGCGGAAGATGTGAGACAATTCGTTTCATTTGCGGGATTTTACAGAAGATTTTAGCAAAGTTGTGAAACCATTGTCAGAGGTCATGCCCCCACAAGCACAGAAGAAAGGACTGAAAAAAGAACCACTCACAGATTGGAAATGGACCGAAGAACAAGAAACGGCATTCAACAAACTGAAAACGATGATGACATCAGCACCAATTTTAGCATATGCCGATTATAGTATTCCATTCGAACTGCATATTGACGCAAGCCTACAGGGATTAAGTGCCGTATTGTGTCAGAAACAAGACGGGAAAACAAGGGTAATCGACTATGCCAGCAGACGTTTGAACAACGCAGAAAGGAATTATCCAACAATGAAATTGGTGTTCATGGCATTGAAATGGGCTATAACAGAAAAATATCACGACTATTTGTACGGACATTCTTTTTCGGTTGTAACAGACAACAACCCATTGACATATGTGTTATCTACAGCAAAACTTGATGCTACTGGGCACCGTTGGTTAGCCGCATTAGCCGCGTATGACTTCGACATTGGATACACGCCCGGTAGGAAGAATGTAGACGCAGATGCAATGTCACGATATCCGGAAAGAGACCAGGAAGGACAGGGTGATAGTGAAAAGATCAGTGTGGAATCAGTCAGGGCAGTTTGTAGCACAATGCAACCTCAATCATACATAGAAACAATATCGTTGTCACTTGATGTGATGGAGGTAACATAATGTCCAGGCATGCCTATGCCACAAGTACACATGAGAGAAATTAGAAGACAACAGCGCGAAGATGCAGTGGTAGGATACTGGATAAATGCGGTGAAAGATCAGAAACCACAGAGACAACATCCACCAACTCGAGATCACTTGACAATGTTTAGGTCATTTCGAGCTTTCAAGATGGAGAGGGGCATATTGTACCGGGAGGTGGAAGATAGAGGTCAGAAACGAAAACAGTTAGTTTTACCGGCAGTATTTATCAAGCAAGCACTTCAAGGGGTACATGATGACATGGGACACCCAAGTAGAGATTGGACAATGTCAATACTACGTGATAGATTTTGGTGGCCTGGAATGACATCGGATTCAGAATCATGGGTGAGAAACTGTGGCAGATGTGTCAAACGAAAATCTGCAACAAATATAAGGGCACCATTAGTAGGCATTACTTCTGGCTATCCGACCGAGCTAGTATGCATGGATTATCTCACACTGGAACCATCGAAAGGAGGAATAGGCAATATACTGGTAATAACAGATCATTTTACTAGATACGCCATGGCCATCCCGACAAAGAGTCAAACAGCGAAAGCTACAGCGGAAGCATTTTTCAACAGCTTTGTAGTACATTATGGACTACCGACCCGCATTCACAGTGATCAAGGAAAATGAAAGTGAGTTGATCAAAGAACTATGTGGTTTGACGGGAATGAAGAAAAGCAAAACGACAGTGTATCATCCCATGTCCAACGGCATGACGGAAAGATTCAATAGAACATTAATGGGTATGCTAGGAACATTGGAACCTCATCAGAAACAGGACTGGAAGAAATATATAGCGCCACTAGTACATGCATATAACTGTACCAGACATTGAAAGCACCGGCGTTTCACCCTTTGAGCTGATGTTCGGTCGGGCACCAAGGTTACCAATAGACTTAGTGTTTGGAACTCATCCGGAGTTGGAGAAACAACCACAGATGGAATACATACAAGACTTGAAACAGAAACTCAAGAACTCGTATGATCTCGTTCAGAAAGCAGCAGAAGGAGCAAGAGAGAAACAGAAGAATATTATGACCAGAAAGCCAGAGCGTCAGATTTAGGAATTGGAGATAAGGTACTGGTGAAGATTTTGGCATATGATGGTAAACATAAGATAGCGGACAAGTTTGAGGACGAGGTGTACTTGGTGATGAATAAACCAAACAAGAACATTCCTGTGTTTGTAGTGAAATCAGCTGCACGAAAGGAAAGAACACTGCACAGAAATCACTTGTTACCGGTGGGTACATTCAACACCGAAAGACCTGTGCCTGTACCTCGACGGATACAGAAGCCGACAGCCAGTGAGCCACTTGAGTCTACACAGACGCAAGATGAAGAGGACACTGGGGCAACTATGATGGATAATGAGCAATCATTACTCGATAACAATGGCGCCGAGGAAACGGATTCAGAGGAAGAGCGTGTTGACGTGACATACTTCACCTCAAAAGTCGGTTCTGAAGATCGGGGGGAAAGTTCTGTTAAACAGTGTCTGAAGCGGAAGCTGAAGCAGAAGCTGTGAATGTGCCGCAACCAATACCGCCAGTAACAGTACCACGAAGATCTCTGAGAGCAAAGAAGAAACCCAAGTGGCATGACACTTACCACATGCAACAGACAGCTGCCGGAGATACAATAAACAAGAACATGGTCGATATCCAGCCGTGGAACGTGTAGCATTGTGGGCGGCTCACGGAGTTCACAACGTGACCAGACAGGCTGGCTGTGGGGAGACAATGTTAGACCATGGGACGTGTAACATTGTGTGCGACTCGCGGAGGCTACCACGTGACCAGACAGGCCGGCTGTGGGGAGACATGGTTAGACAATGGGATGTGTATCATTGTGAGCGACTCACGTATGCCACCACGTGACCAGACAGGCCGGCTGTGGGGAGACATGGTTAGACTGTGGAACGTGTAGCATTGTGGGTGGCTCAAGGAGGCCACCACGTGACAAGACAGGCCGGCTGTGGGGAGACATGGTTAGAACATGGAACGTGTATCAATGTGGGTGGTTCACGGAGTCCACCACGTGACCAGACAGGCCGGCTGTGGGGAGACATGGTTAGACCGTGGAACGTCCAGCATTGTGGGTGGCTCACGGAGTCCACCACGTGACCAGACAGGCCGGCTGTGGGGAGACATGGTTAGACCATGGAACGTGTAGCATTGTGGGCGGCTCACGGAGGCCAACACGGAACCAGACAGGCCGGCTGTGGGGAGACTTAGTTATACCATGGAACGTGTAGCATTGTGGGTGGCTCGCGGAGGCCACCACATGACCAGACAGGTCGGCTGTGGGGAGACATGGTTAGACCATGGAACGTGTAGCATTGTGGGCGGCTCACGGAGTTCACCACGTGAACATACAGGCTGTGGGGAGACATGGTTAGACCATGGAATGTGTAGCATTGTGGGCGACTCACAGAGGTCACCACGTGAACATACAGGCTGTGGGGAGACATGGTCAGACCATGGAACGTGTACCATTGTGGGCGGCTCACGGTCAGACCGGCTCTGTTGTGATGAAACACGCGTAGAACGGAATGTTTCTCTGCGCCTGGTGTAGCCTGTGATTGTCGCTGTATGTGCCCGTTTTGCATGATGTTTAGTTGTAGTATATTGGTCTACATGGGGGCTCTTCGGTCTCTTATTTCTGTTTTGCCCCCACCCACATCTGTACTGGAGGGTTGGGGCCGTGACCGTACTTGTCATTGGGTGGCATATACATAATACTGTACACGTGTAATGGTTGTGTATATATACATTTACATTTGCAATTCCATGCTAGCGTGTTTGATATCAAGTTTACCAGGCTCGTTAGGAAACAAGTAGACACAGAACATTGTTGTATTTATCAGGTAACATTCTATGCTACAGGATTGACACATATAACGTCAAGGTGTATGGTTACAACAACAACGACAAGTACTCAAGGTGCATGATCACGTGGTTACAACAACAACAACGTCGCCCACTCCAAAGTAAGTATTATTTGATAGTTTCCTTAATATGCAACGGATTTTGATGAAATATGGCGCAGCAAACGCGTCTTCATGAGTTACATTTGGTGATCTATGGAGTTTATGGAATATAAGGTTCGACAATGTCCAGCCGTGTGTAAACGTTTGCCGTTGCACGAGGGAACTGTTTGAACCCCAAGGCCGTAGACCGCGGGTTCAAACAGATTCCGAGCGTTATTGTTACATTTTGTCGGTAAATATTGTGTAAATTGAGCATATATGCAGTAGTATATAGGGAGTCACTTCGTTACCGCGGGGTATCATAAAGGAGTTAGATAGCTAGCAGGGTCCCAGAGGTGGGAAAAAGGCCAATTTTTTACCTTAATTGAAAGAGAAGAAACACAGTAGGAAATGAAGTTCGTACTGTTGTACGAGGTGTAAAAATAGTTAATTATTTTAATTTTGAAAAAATTAATTAATTAATTAATTTTCTCAAAAGTAAATTTCTAACAAATTTTAATTAATTAATTATAGAAGGCGCATATTTCGTCGGGGCTAATGTGATTTCGGCTATTTTTTACTACTTTTTCGGAATTCTACAAAATCGCGCAGTCCAATTGAACACAAGAAAACTAGAGAAATACACAACGCTATTTCTCAAAAATGACAGTGCAAGCTACTTTTCAAAGCATGGGAATTCGATCGGCGAAAGCCGTTTCCACCCACATTCTCCTAGAGAACGCGCACGGTAGCAACTTGCTTCCAGACATCTCTGGATTGGACTACATACTCGGAAACAAAGGCCAAACCCACTTGCAACCCCTCGAGGGTCTCCCTCCATTTGTGGACGACGTCTACATCTTCGGGTACCTTCGTCGGGAAGATTGCGTAGAACTCGGGGGTCGGCTCTTTTGTACATCCGGGGAAAAAGGCTCTGCAACGGAGGTGCTTCGGGAGTCTCCATGGCGATTCGGAAAAGCATGGGTAGAACTAGAATCCAGACAAACATCGCGCAAACAATTTCCGCCGGGGAGAAAGCTGGTGGTACGATTCGAGAAACGATTCGTCGGATCGAGCGAGACACACGGTTCGAGGCGAGGAATGCGTGGATGGAACTCTACCCTTCCGCCAAAATTGGCGGGTACTCGTTGCGAAAGCGGCAGTCTCCGACATTCCAATGGACGAGCTGCAAGAGAACTTGCCAGCACTCGCTCGCCACTTGCAAACTTTTGGGTACGGAATCTACTCCATCGACTACACACAAGACTTCTCCGGGGTTCTAGATCGCGATGCCCTAGTACGACATCTCTGCGAAAACGAGGGGTTTCGAGAGCAAGGTACCTTCGAAGCAGCAATGCGGGAGCACGATTGTCCAACCATTCTCGACAACACTTCCAGCGTGGGACGAAATGTCTGCAGGTGGATTCGCACAACAGACGACTACACGGTCCGAGTATACTTGTTTCCGAGTATGTAGTCCACTCCAGAGATGTCTGGAAGCAAGTTGCTACCGTGCGCGTTCTCTAGGAGAATGTGGGTGGAAACGGCTTTCGCCGATCGAATTCCCATGCTTTGAAAAGAAGCTTGCACTGTCATTTTTGAGAAATAGCGTTGTGTATTCCTCTAGTTTTCTTGTGTTCAATTGGACTGCGCGATTTTGTAGAATTCCGAAAAAGTAGTAAAAAATAGCCGAAATCACATTAGCCCCGACGAAATATGCGCCTTCTAAAGGGTGTATTCAAATATTTTTAAAATATTCTCATATTTTTGTCATAATTAATTAATTAAAATTTGTTAGAAATTTACTTTTGAGAAAATTAATTAATTAATTTTTTCAAAATGAATTAATTAACTATTTTTACACCTCGTACAACTGTACGAACTTCATTTCCTACTGGGGATGTGTTTCTTCTCTTTCAATTAAGGTAAAAAATTGGCCTTTTTCCCACCTCTGGGACCCTGCTAGCTATCTAACTCCTTTATGATACCCCGCGGTAACGAAGTGACTCCCTATATACTACTTATGCAGTACTTTCGGTACTTTGATACTCTGCTCCATTCAAACATCTGATTTACACATCCATATCCATCCATACAGGCCGCAGTACACGTCGCGTGGTGCAGCCGCAGTTTCAAAATGTCAATTCGACAGTTGTGACGTAATGGCGCGTTCTAGGAACGTCATGAAACACTTGCATTACGTAGATGTTGGCTTGACTCCGGAATGAGCATTGTCTACAGTCATGGTCAAACAGCACGCGCTGTACGCTTGAACACGGCTGTGAGCGGTGTCGAACAACGGCAGCCATATAACAATACAGGATTTAACCTGTTGGCCTGGCCTTAAATGACATTAGCTGTCGATAGGCCGTTAAACACAAACAACAACAACAGATCATGTGGTGTATTCTATGTATCACAAACAGTTTTTCTGTTTCACAAGAATAATACAAGTTTCGTTAAAATAAACGTGTACTGTTTCAAGTTGTGTCAAATATGTTACACTGACGTCATTCTGAATCGTACGTCACTTATGCTATTATAAATAAAAGCTCAGATACAGGGCGTTTAAAGATACATGCGGACTCGGTACCCACAAAATGTTCTTTATATATAAGAGGCCTCATTTTATTGGCAAAATAGGCATTCATTCACCATTACCCCACGTATGATTAGCGTTATTATACATTTTATATCACAATTAAATTTCCACACTGATATCAGGGGCGATAACCGTGTTCCCTTACCATGTTACCGGACATTATTATTTATTCTCTGTCTTTGTTTGCTGATGTGCAATGATCATACTTAAATCTGTCGAAAATGTTTTTTTTTAAGATGACGCATTTAATTAGGATAAATAATTAAAAAATATCATGCCTCATTTGAATATGAAAATAACCTAATACCATCGCGAGTTACTACATGCATCAGTAAAATAAATATTACTAAATGATTATATCTGTATTGCGGACACTCGTAATTTTTGGAACTGGTGGCATAGTGACACAATTATACACTTATTTAATTCATATAAAGACCAGTGTGTGCCTACAATTATACAGTTATGTAAGTTCTATAAAGACCAGTGTGTGCCTACAATTATACAGTTATTTAATTCATATAAAGACCAGTGTGTGCCTACAATTATACAGTTATGTAAGTCCTATAAAGACCAGTGTGTGCCTACAATTATACAGCTATTTAATTCATATAAAGACCAGTGTGTGCCTACAATTATACAGTTATTTAATTCCTATAAAGACCAGTGTGTGCCTACAATTATACAGTTATGTAAGTCCTATAAAGACCAGTGTGTGCCTACAATTATACAGCTATTTAATTCATATAAAGACCAGTGTGTGCCTACAATTATACAGTTATTTAATTCCTATAAAGACCAGTGTGTGCCCACAATTATACAGTTATGTAATTCCTATAAGACCAGTGAGTGCCTACTGAGTGGTAATATGTACCTTTAACCCTTACACAGCTGAACTTTTATTTTCGTTTGCTGTATTTTTTTAATGTCCGTTTTCATCGTTTGAAACCGAAGGAGAATCATTTCCAATGGAAGCGGTGTATTCAAAAATAGAAAGTCAACACCTTTCAATTCAGCGTTATCAGGATTAATATTCAAATCGTAGACCAATGGCGGCTCCTTTGATCCAACGGCTCCTGATCCGTAATCCGCCGCAGCCACCCATGTGTATCTCATAGAAGTAGAAATAGTCGTTACCCAGCTGTCGGAGTTCCGGGACTTCCGTGACTGACGGTAACCATGCCCACGAGTTCATGACGACATTGGTAGAGGAGTCATATTCTTCCAGGTTAACGTCATCATGGTCATTATCATTAGCGAATGTTACGAAATAGCTGTTTGCGTTGCCGTCACAGTTGATGGACGTGACGTCCTTGTTATCGACGCGGTAACCCTGGGTGGTATCCGTGTCATCAAATGCGTCGATAGGCAGGAAACCTATATACAGGTACGGTCCTAGTCCGTGGTTTATCGGCTGTTTGAAACCCTCGTAGTTGTTTAGCATGAACGTGAGGTTGTGGTCCGCTTGGTATTGTTCCAGGTTACTCACGCTCGCCTCCCATTGGCTGTCGGCTGACCAGCGGATATGACGTAGTACAGCCTCGTTTGTGATTGTGTAGTGCTTGTCAAGGCTTGTGACGTGACGTAGCGTCGATTTGGCGAAGAACGTAGTGCCGTGACCAGATCCAGAATCTGTTTCGTAGAAATCGCAGTATATTTTGACTTCTTCGTTGCCCGTTTCCATGACAACGTATTCCTTGGACTGCGGGTCTGAGTATACCGCTCTGACGTCTCGACAGTTGCTGCATTCTAAAATGGTCGAATAATCTGATGTTTCCATAGAGACACGGGAGATAATTGGAGATAGCACCATGGATGCGTGGCCTATGATAGCCTGCCCATTGCACACGGATGACGGAGGTCCATAGAGAGCACCAGGCTAGTGTCTTTTCATATCAAGTCTATCAAGCAAGGCTAGGAAACGCGTAGGAATTCCGAGGCTTGCCGAGGAATTCCTACCGTTTCCGAGCCGAGCCTGATAAACTTGATATCAAAAGACACTAGCCTGGTATTCTATTTATCAGGTAACGTGTTATGCTCGAAAATGACCACATATGACGTTATCTATGGTCAGAACGCGAACTTGTTTACATTGCGTCATTACACTGACGTCAGTCTGTAGCGTCACATGACGTCATCTAACCAATGAAACGTCAGTTTTCACTTCTTTGTAACCCAGATGTTTGTATCAGGTCAATGCCTGATACAACAATATGTTATCAGTCAGTACGTATTCGGCCAATACAGACAGGTTACCTGACTGTTTTCTGTCTCTATTATATGTGAATATTCGTCTTGCCTATTGATATTACGTGTGTCCATTTACATTGGCTTAAGCCGGCACTGGAAGACGTGTGTGTCTTGGGTTGTGACAACTGTCACAGGACACAGTCCTGAACTTGTCAATGTGGTTAAGATATTAAAAGTCCACAAGTCGGCCCATAAAAGAAACAGTTGGTGGAAATTCGATTAATATGCTTTACAATGTGTCTGCATTCCGGGGCGGGGAAGTCATTGGTTGGGCATGCTGGGTAATAAAACCACACGTGTAAGTATATTTGTTGTACCAGTCATGTACGACGGCTGCCACTGACTTTGAAATGATACATGATTACTATGTGTCAAATACCAGCAGATACACACCCGTGCAATTATGCGACGTTGCACTCCATTGGCCATCAGCGCCGCACGTAACGGTGGCCTTATTGTCCGGGTGGTAACCAGGGAGACAGGAGAAGGTGACGCTGCCCGGGTAGACGGTGGAGAGAGTCCCAGACAATGTCCGGGGTGACCAGTGGACCACAGTCTGAAATGTCCGTCAATTGTATTGCTGGGTATGTTCCAGTTGCTAGATGGACACTGCATGGGGTTACATAAATTTTCGTCTAATTAACACGGCGCCGGAAGCATCCTAAGATTGGTCCGGCGAATGTACATGTAGTGGGTGCCCCCGCTACCCACCAAAAGTGTATATTGTTACCACTCAGTTGAACCGTCTCGAGACGGTTCAACTGAGTGGTAACAACATACACTTTTGATGAGAAATGAGAAAAATGGCAGAACAAATATTTACTTTCCGTTATTTTTTTAATATGAATTCCAAATATGCCAAAAGTATTGATCCGGCAGTGGCCGGACCTGCCGGACCTGTTCCGACGTCCCTGGTTAATGTAAGTTGATGTACGCCCGAGACTGAGAATCCACGTATGTGTCTGGTACAGTAGTTAATGGGTGTAAAATGAATGATGATATTATTGTATCGTTCTTTCCTGGATACGTACTAACACTCAACATGCTGGTATTTTCAGCTGTGCTAAACATACAGGATCATACAATCAAAGTGTTAGATTGCGAGTTGGCATTGCCATTAAATGTTCAGAAACGTTGACATAATCTGGGCAAATTAAAGGATGCGGATGTGTACAGAAACTTTGATAATCTTTGAAATATTAACACAGTCTGTTGTGTACAGAAACGTTGATAATATGTTGAAGATTAACGCAGGCAGATGTGCACAGAAACGTTGATAAACTGTGCAAGATTAAAGCGCGCGGTTGTGTGGAGAAACGTTGATAACATGTGCAAGATTAACGCATGCGGATGTGCACAGAAACGTTGATAAACTGTGCAAGATTAAAGCGCGCGGTTGTGTGGAGAAACGTTGATAACATGTGCAAGATTAACGCATGCGGATGTGCACGGTACTTACCGACAGGCGAGCAAGTTGTCAGCGAGTCCGAGTCCCACTGTCCCGTCGCCTGACACTCAGTCTGTGTGTACCGGTCTCCGTTGTCTGGCGACGTGTATCCATGGTTACACAGAATCACGGCGCGACTGCCCACCGCCCACGTGTTACCCAGGTCACCGTGCGCAGGGGCCGATAGTTCTTGACATTCTGTTGGAGATAACATCGTGAGGAAATTAATTGAAGTAAGTGGAAGAAGGGGTCTAACTCCTCCTACACTGACCTCTTAAATTATAATGAAATTTAGGGGAACCTACGGTGGCACAGAGGGGACATGGAAATATTTTTAACTATTGCGTGCGCACGCGATAGCTATTAAAAAATATGTCCATATCCGCTCTGTGCCACCGTAGAACCGTATACAGGCGGAAGCAAAAGAAATCTCACAATAGTCATAAGGGCTGGAACCCGGGTCGGTGCGCACTTTTCTCGCCCAACGAGGGACGCTGACTGATAAGTACTCCCCAAAAATGTCTCAACAATCTCACTTCGGAGACCAATTAAATATGGTATTCTGGGAGTATGTCATGTGGGTATGTAACTCCGGTTAGATCAGTAGGTATGGCGATGGTACGGTAAATCAGAGGTCCCCGGTTCGAGTGACGAGTCGGTGCGCATTTTTCTCGCCGTGTGACCACACGCACTTTGCGGTATGAACGACAAAACGCTCTTTAAAGGTACAGGCCCACTCTGCACAAATTGTTCTTTATAGGAATTAAATAAGTGTGTCACTAGTCCACCAGTTGTAAAAATTACGCGTGCCCGCATTACAGATATAATCATTTAGTAATGTTTATTTTACTGATAGTGACTCGCGGTGGTAACAGGCTGTTTTTGAAATATTTATACTAAAGTAAATACAGAGAATAAATAGTAATGTCCGTTAACATTTTAAGGAAATACGGTTATCGCACCTAATATCAGTGTGGAAACGTACGTCTGATATAAAATGTATAATAATGCCAATCAATACGTGGGGTAGGTCTAATGGTGAATGAATGTTTATTTTGCCAGAAAATGTCTTGGATGATGTCTCCGATATATAGAACATTTTGTGACTACTGAGTGGGCATGTACCTTTAAAGCATACCCAATTTTACTCTGATATTAAATATCTACAAGGTAGGACACTAGCCATCTTTTCAACCAACGGAAGTGAATTAATCACCTTGGGCCAGGCTCGCTAATTCAGTAATTGTAAATCGCGCGAAGGCCGGGACCCAGCATGGTCCCGGCCTTCTCGCGCGTTACAATTACTGAATCAGTGAGCCGGGCCCAATGTGCACTAGTACCACTTCCGTTGGTTGAAAAGATGGCGAGTGTCCTACCTTGTAGATATTTAATATCAGAGTAAAATTGGGTATGATTTAAAGAACGTTTTGTCGTTCATACCACAAAGTGCCTGTGCGTGTGACAAATAATGGCGAAAATTGAGATATAATGAGAATACAACAATAAGTTAACGCCTGAGGTACAATGGAATGTTCTGGACATGTCCAATGCAAAATACGATACAGTAAATACTTACCATCATAGTGGCACGTGCCGGATGTGACGTCACAACGTTTGTCATCACCACACTCACAGGGAAGTGTATCGCCAGTCTGTAAATCAAAAACACGGATCCATAATATTAACATATTTGTAATTCATATATAAAAAAAACGGAATGTAAATATTTTTCTGCAATTTTCTCATCAAAAGTGTATGTTGTTACCACTCAGTGGAACCGTCTCGGCGATACGGTTCAACTGAGTGGTAACAACATACGCGGGTAGGGTGGGGCGGGGGGGGGGGCAGGCGGGTACCCATAAGATTCACCGGACCAATCGTATCACAACTGCCATACGTCCCATTTCTCCATTTACAGTCACAGATATGTCAATGTTGTCACAGATGTTTCAAGACGTATGTACATACAATACTGTGGTACGATTCAAGTCACAAGTGCAAGACTCGGACCCAGGACCTAGTAAATAACCCATTCGACAAACTTTACCCTACTCGTCTGTTTCTGTTAGCTAAAGCCACTGGGTTAGACTGGTGCTCCGCGGCAGTCGATACGTATACGTTAGACCCTCTCCAAGTGGGCCATCCAGTGTGTGATATTTCACTGCTTTTATCTGAACTGATAACACCTGGGGCCCGTTTCACTAAACTTCGTACGACTAAAATGTTCGTAAGTGCAAATTCAGGATCGTCTGACAATTTCAATTGCTGGATTTACATTTATTGAGCAGCCTATGCTCAATAAATTTAAATCCAATAATTGTTTACAAGAAAACAGTGTTAATGTGAAATTTACAGACTATCATCATTTTACACTTACTAACGTTTTAGTCGTACGAAATTTAGTGAAACGAGCCCCTGTTCACTAGTGAATGTCACTTACACATACAGTGCAACCTCTCTACAACAGCCTCTCATGGGAAGACGAAAAACTGGCTGTTTTAGAGAGGTGGCTATTGTAGGGAGGTTAATGCTGAATTAAATGGAGCGGTATATAATACATAGAATATGACATATATGTTCATCTCGTGGTGTGAAATGTCCATATTTCACGAGATGAACATATATGTCATATTCGTTGCACAAATATGAATATCCTCTATACACGATTTATCAGGTGACCGATATGAACTCACGAGACGTCAATATGGAAACAATATTGACGGCATGTGTTCCATTGTGTTTCAATGGGAAACGAAAGTACAGTGCAACCTCTCTACAACAGCCTCTCATGGGAAGAAGCAAAACTGGCTGTTGTAGAGATTGGCAGTTGTAGGGAGGTTAACGATGAATTAAATTGTGTCGTCTACTGTTTATTTACTTTCTTCGATAATTCTCATCAAATACATGCTTTGACAGCATTTCAGAATCATTTCCAATGGAAATGATTCTGAAGTGCTGTCAAAACATGTTTTTATTGAGAACGAAGGCAAAAGCAACAGCAGTCGACAATTTTCGTGTTCAGCAGTCTAAGGGTTAGATATAGAGAAAATCATCCATTTGAGAGATAAAATAGCGGCTGCTACAGAGAGGGTGTTGTTGTAGAGAGGTGGCCGTTCGGGGAGGTTCGACTGTACTTATCTTTTTTTTTTTGGCATTTAATATTTTATTCTCTTTGCTACATGTACATGTACAAATACAATGATATGATTAAACATACAGTTCATTAAACATAGTACAGCTGTTCTGCCAGTTCAACAAAAACATGAATACATCATAGTCTGTATAATTAACCTAAGAATACATGTCTACATGTAACATTGAGTTTTTAAACTAAAATATATGAGTCTATATAGGGCATATGGGCTATGAGATTGGTATATGTTGGAGAAGAAAATGTCTAAAAGTGGGGGACGGGGTCAAATAAATGGTCCGGGCTCATATATATACATTCGTTGGTTCTTATATCAAATGATTGTGTCTATGTATTTTGTTCTATAAAGTCACTCCATTTTGAATGAAAAGTATCTAGTTTATTCTTAATAGTGGCAATAGTTTCTTCTATTGTTATTGTTTGCTTCATATATGTGTTAAAGCGGCCTATCGATGGCTGCGTTTCATCGTATTTGCACATATAAATTAAATACTTTGCTAGAAGAATTAGGAAGCTTATCATTGTTTTATTTTTACAGTCGACCTTCACGTTACAAAATGATATGTTTTCATATGTTAAATTAGTATTGTAGTCTAGTCTACTTGTTTGTAATAGTATGTTGATATCCGACCAAAACGATTGTATGACAGTGCATTCCCAAAACATATGCTTATTAGAATCCACATTCATATGACAGAATTCACATAAGTTTGAAGGTTTTAATTTGCATTTGAATAAAAAGCCATTGTTTGGAATTATTCTCATTAAATATTTGTACTGAAACGCACGAAGTTTTGTGCTTATTGTGCTTTTATATGACAGTGAAAACATACCTTTCCATTCGATATCTTGTTTATTTAACTCACTTTTATTTCATTTCTATTTTCCATTCGTTTTTAATATTACCTAATAATTTGTAATATCTCAAGAAATCTCCATTATTTATGTCATATATAGTTTTTATATCGTTGAAGCTGTAAAAGTCTTTTATTCTAAAATCATATATGTGTTTTAAATACATTATACCTCTATCATACCAGTCTTTATAGAAGAAGGTTATATTCTTTCATTTTTTATGTTTGAGTTATGCCATAATATTTCATATGATATGTTGGTATATGAATGTTTATAATTGATTTTGCACCAAGATGTTAACATATTGTTTAGAAACGAATATTGTTTTACAAGATGTTTTGTGTCATTTGAATTTAGATTGCTTTTAAATAGTACATTATCACCATATTTACTTAGTTCCTTATTATATGCTTTTTTTAATTGATTCTGATTAGTACCATTTAAGCGTTTTATCCATGAACATTTTAGTGAATTGATGAATGCATGTATGTTAATCATTTTCAAACCACAGTTTTCATAGTTTTGTATTATAGTTTTTCGTGCTATTTTATCGGGTTTACCATCCCAGAGAAATGTGTACATTATGTCATTAATCTGTTTGATTGTTTCTTCAGCCGGGTTCTCTAGGACTGTCAGTGTGGGTATTAGTTTTGGTAACGCAAAGGTCTTTAATACAGTTATCTTGCCGATTAATGTCAAGTTCCATTTTTGCCACTTTGTTAAACAGTTTTGAAATGACTTAATTTTTGGTAATACATTTAGTTCATGTAGCTGTGTTTTATTGTTTGTGAATATTATTCCAAGTGTTGATGCATGGTCGTTTGACCACGTATATCGATTGCTATTACACCATTGACTTGGGTTATGCCTAAGTTCCCCAATCTTTAATGCTGTACATGTTGATTTATTCAGTTTTAGACCTGATATTATTGAAAAAATGTCTAGTGTGTGTATTAGTTCTTTAAATGAATTTTCAGATCCATCAAGCGTGAAGCTTGCATCATCTGCGAATAGTGTTTGTTTTATTTCATTTTCACCTAAAGAAAAACCTTTTATTTCTACATTTGCATCTATTTGTCTTGATAAAATCTGTATACAAATAATAAAAATGTATGCTGATAGCGGACAACCCTGTCTAACACCTTTTTTAACACTGAAAAAGTTTGACAAATTGCCATTATTCGAAACACAACTTTTTGCATCGTTATCAAATAGCGATATCCATTGTATTAATGAATTACCAAAGTTAAGATTGTTGAGGCATTTAATTATAAATCCATGGTCTAGGCTATCAAAAGCTTTCTGGAAATCTGCAAAGAAGATTAAACCTGGTGTATTGTTTTCATTAGCTTCATTTATTATTTATATAAGTGTCCGTACGTTTTCTCCTATATATCTACCTTTTATAAACCCCGTTTGATTCATGTTGATTGTTGTGTTTAATACCTTTTGTATTCTGTTACCTATAACTTTTGTCGCGATTTTATAGTCTATATTCAATAGCGAAATTGGCCTCCAATTATCAATTGAGAGGGTGTTTTTATCTTTCTTTGGCAGTAACGTAATGATCCCTTGTTTTTGTAATTCAGTTAGAGATCCATTTTCGTATGAATAATTTATCGATTTTATATAGTGCTCTTTTATATCATTCCAATATAGCTTATACAATTCAGCAGTTATACCATCTGATCCTGGACTTTTTGAATTTTTAATTTCTTTTATTGCTGCTACACATTCATACTCGTTTATGTAGCCTTCACAAGACTGTTTTTCATTTTCGCTTAGTTTGTGATCAATGAAGTTGAGAAATGTATCATTGTTGTGATTTATATTAGTATCTTGTTCATAAATATGCATATAGTAATGTTCAACATGATTAAGAATATCTGTTTGGTTATTTTCCATTGTTCCATTTATCATCAGTTGTTTAATTGATTTTTGTTCACATCTCTTTTTTTCTAAGTTTGCAAAATATTTAGTATTCTTTTCAGACCCTTCGACCCATTCAGCCTTCGATCGTAATAGTATTCCCTTTATTTTCTCATTAGTTATTTCAGTAAGTTTGTTTTTTTCGACATTTAATTGTACTTATCTTATCGTGCTGACATACCGGATGTATAGGGGCCAGTGAAAGAAGGAGGCTAACTTACAGTGCAACCTCTCCAAACTTGATACCCTGACATTTCAGGCATAGTGAAACTGAATAGGTCCAACGTACCGGCAACAGCTAAGGCCAACAAAAAAATTGTTTGTTTCCGCTAACACCTGGAAAAAAAATAGGGTAGGTAGGTAGGCGAAACTTTCTTTTTCTCGAATTTAATTTTTCCATTCACGACACACTTTTTGTACTGGATATGTTAACCCTTACTACGCTGAATTAAATGTTGTCGTCTGCAGGAAATGTTTTATTTTCAATATTTCTCGACAAAAACTTGGTTTTGACAGCACATGAGAATCGTCCCCAGTCGAGACGATTCTCATGTGCTGTCAAAACCAGTTTTTTGTTAAGAATTAAAGCAAAAATGAAAAACAGCAGACGGCAATTTCCGTCAACAGCGTAGGAAGGGTTAACCCACTATGGGTTAGTGAAAATATACCGTTTTTATCAAAAATAATTACCAATATGACGAAAAAAAGTGTAGGTCGGTCGGTCGGTCGAGTTAGTGGTAACACACAATTTTCTTTTTACGCCTAAGGTCACGCAGAGACGGAATTTCGATTTCAAGTCTCATCAGACAGTAGGATGAAAATTATATGAATACTGTGTTTGTTTAAACCATCGCTATGGATTGAACCCGCAGCCTATGTTACTGAAGGTCAGTGCTCTAACCTCTAGACCACAACCCATCTCTTATTTAGAGAGGTTCCACTGTGAAATAGTAACAGGACATTGTGAAAACGAGGAAATGTGTCCAAAAACAAAGAGCAAAAATCACAGACGTTATCAGTTTTAGAAATTTGGACATAATTCCACAACTTTCTTTTCTTGAACATTTTAGCAAAATGAGAGGAAATCCTATAATTATTAACTATTTGCATGCTGGGAAATTTGTCCAGGACTCGTTTCTAATGAAATTCCAAAACATATTTACAGAGAGAAATAAAAAATATACTCCTAATTTGTTTGGTGGATATTTTCACCGCTAGCATACAAAGAGGAAACCCTAAGACTGCGGAGCACGAAAATTGTCGTCTGCTGATGCTTTATATTTTGCCTTCTTTCTCAATAAAGACATGGTTTGACAGCACTTTAGAATCATTTCCACTAGAAATTATTCTAAAATGCTGTCAAACCATGTTTTTGATGAGAAAAATCGAAAATAAAAAATAAAAAGTAGACAACATTTAATTCGGCAGTGTAAGGGTCAATACATACTTTCCAGGTGGATTTTCTCGAGTAAACAACGCCGGAACATCGATGTAGGCCGCCCACTCCCCACTGCGACGATTCAACATCCCACAGATCACAGCACTCGTCCGCGCACTGGCGTAGTGATATCCCGAATATCCGCCTAAACCCAGTCCCCGCCATGCACGTGCTGAACTGCAACGGCATGGTGGCGATTTCTCCGCTACAACATCTTCGGATATACTCGCATAGAAGCTGCACTAAAATCACACACACGACATTGGAACACTTTTGACAAATGTTATGCATATTTTTGATGATTACGAGTGCGTTCCTATATTAATCATATTAAGATTACAATACAAGCATCATGCCAGCTTGCGTTACACAAACGGCCCAACAAGTCTTGTGATCCCGAGGCTACCTATTTATACGTTTCTGAAACAAAAAGCAAACAATTAGCAATGTCGGTCACGTTCGCCATGAAATCATGTTTAAATTCGTTTACTTGAGATCCCCAGGGTGTCCGGTTTAGAGAGGTTTCCCTGTAAATCAGGCATTTGATCATTCTGAACCATAGTTATATACAGAATACCAGGCTAGTGTCTTTTGATATTAAGTTTATCAAGCAAGGCTAGGAAACGCGTAGGAATTCAAAGGCTTGCCGAGGAATTCCTAACGTTTCCGAGCCGGGCCTGATAAACTTGATATCAAAATACACTAGCCTGGTATTCTATTTATCAGGTAACGTTTTAAGCTCGAAAATGACATTGACGTCTCGTGAGTTCATATTCTATGTCATTCGGTAACGTCACGTGACGTCATCCGACCAATGGAACGTCAGTTTTCACTTTGTTGTGTACCCGGATGTTGATATCAGGTCAATGCGTAATACAACAATATGTTATCAGTCAGTACGTATTCGGTCAATGCAGGGCAGGTTACCTGATAAATGCGATCCTAGATGTTTTCTTGGTGTCCGGTTTAGTGAGGTTTCTCAATTCAAGTCGGCAAACACGAATTATGTGTTGGTCGGTGTTTGCGTCTGGATGCTGATGAATGCGTGTGCTGGGGTCCATATTTGAGGGCCAGTGTATATATCTGTTAAACGAATGATGATCGATGAAATGGATGGACCCATGTGAATGTTGATGTATGCATGTGCTGACTGTAATGCCAGACTACAAATACTTGACTTTATTGAATGTGTGCACGGGAAAACTGACAGTGTCTGTGTAATATTGATATACAGTCCTCGATAACTATGTCCGAATTATTTCAAGACAAAATTGAGTCGACACATGCAGAAAGATATCCGTTACTATGTAAAATGATTAAGCAAAATATACAATTAACTGTAGTAATTATGTTTCACAACGTCTGACAAACATTAATGATTTTTTCTCACATATGTACGCTGGATATCCGTGTGTATATTGAGAATTTGATAAATTAGTGTCACCATTTTGAACTGTGTAATCGTAAGATTTTATTTATTTATTTTTAAATGATATATAGTACAATTATATTGCTATCTGGAATAACCAGGATAAAACGGAAATGCCGCTAATTTAGTATATTTAGCTGTTAATATGTTTGGTTGGAAAATCCATACTTAGAAATACTTTGATATGTGGAAATAAATACAAATTGTGTCGGATATAATCCCGATATATTGCGTCTTTACAGTCTGCTCTAGTGCATTGTTAATACCAGATGGCCGCGGCCCGCATGTCGAGCCCGCCGAGGCATTTGACCTTGGGCACAGGGGCCGCATGAGTGGGACACAGCATAAATATATGGATGATGACTAATAAGCATATGAAGTTTCAAGTCAATATGACTTAGTACTGCAGAGATATAAGGTATGTAACAACTTTAACGCAAATTTCGAATGGACGGACGCACGGACGGACGCATGGACGGACGGAGGCACGGACACCCGGACGTCATTGTGATCACTATGTCTCGCTTTCCGCAAGCGGGCTCGACAAAAAACCTACGAATTTAACGTAAACAAAAAACAATCTGCATGTATTTAAAAAAAATCAATACGTTTATTTATTTTTTACATTTTAATGCCACCATGAACACGATTCTCACAGTGTGTATATCACGCATTTATCATATGTGTGTATTTGCAGACAAGTCATGTGTTCACAAAATATTTCCCATTACATTTTGCAGAGGTAATTATTTCGTCCTTGGCCGAGAAATAACCATTCAATAAAGAGAGCATAGCTCTGTCAATGCCATTATAGGATTCATGCCATTATAGGATTCATGCCAATATAGGATTCATGTACATGTATAGGCCACATAATCATTATGTAATTGGTGTCTACATATATCGGGAAAATACTGTATCCCAAATGCACCAGATTATATGTCTGTTGAGCGTTATTTCTGTATTCAATTAACATGTTTAACTACACAACATATATTGCCCTTGCCATAAATGCGATTTGTAGCCGATTTCACCAACATTGCGAAGTATACTTTTCTAGCAAGGTATACTTTGAGGGAGAAATTTTCAATTTTAGGATAAATTTAATAAGTTTTATTATACTGAATTTATTACATTATCACAGCCATTTTGGCTGTGATAATGTAATAAATTCAGTATAATAATTCTGCATACTTTTAATGATCAAATATATGCAGTTGTTAGTTCTTATTGACATAAATTATATATACAGAGTTATAGTTCTTGGTAATGGCGGCATTTTCCAAACAGGTTAGCAAAATTTGAAACTGATTTGAAGTCGCATTTGAATCTTGCAATATCGTCCCTACGTAATGACATGAGTTCGGAATTCCAACGTGTAGATGATCAAATAAAAACAATTCATGAACAAATCGCACAGGTGGAAGAGCAAGTCACAGTGCAGACCCAGGCCCCCGGGAATATTAATCATGGTCCACCAAAGTCCGAGTTTGATACAGAGCGATATATTTGTATTAAAAATGTAGCCGAGGAGGATGAAGGGCGGTATGTAGACAAATTGCTGCAATACACGTCTACACTGTTGAATGTGTTGGACGTAGACGCCAATATTGTATGTGCTAAGCGTATAGGGGACATAATTAATCCCAACATGAACACTGGTCAAGGGCGACGGCGCCCGCGGCCGGTAATTGTTACGTTTGAAACGGTGTCACAAAGAAGCGACGTATTGAAATCAAAACGCAAATTGCGTGAACACAGTGAATATAGTAATGTTACATTGAATCAGACAAAACGCGCCTTCAGCGTATTGCAGAGGCAAATATGCGTGCAATCATAAATAAAATAACGGGACTTAAAATGCGTGGCGGCCGGGTAATATATGAGAACTAGGACAGTAGCCAGCCTCGGGGGCTCAGTGACCTCGCGCTAGCAACATGGAATGTTAACGGAATATACCCAAATCAAAACAATACATCTAGTTACGAATTGCGGGAGACTATTATCGATTGTCTGGATGCTGACATATTTTCCTTATGTGAAACACACCTGAAACATGATGAAGAGTTACGTCAACCCGGATATCTATGGATTGGACACAATAGATTTAAACTTAAACCTTAAGGCAATACGCGGCAGTGGCGGTGTAGGCTTTCTCATAAAGCAGAGTATTTTACAATCATATAATGTTTATGTACTTGATCGATCATACGAAGATATTCTGTGGATAAAATTAACGGATAAGCATGATGGTGAAACTGGTGCTTATCTGTGTTCATGCTATTTACCACCACATGGTTCTAGTCGCGGCGACACGTCGCAACAGTTTTATGACAAAACTCATTTCCGATATATATACCAGTATCAGGGGGACCTACCATTATTCGTGATGGGGGATGTAAATGGGAGGATCGGGGAGGCATCGGATTCGAATGAAATGCTGGAAACCATTCCGCAGAGAATCCCCATTGATAAAACACGCAACCAGCAAGGAGACGCTCTTATAGATTTTTTGAAAGACGCTCGTATGTGCGTATTAAATGGGCGGGGCGACCCACATATGGATAATTACACCAGCGTATCGCCGAAGGGTGTAGCAGTGGTTGACTAGAGGTGAACCGCTTTGAACTGGCGCGTTATTATTGTAAATATTATTGTAAACACGTGCTATTTTTAAATAGTTTACGTCATATGTTGTAGACATGGTATTTGTATACCAGCGCAAACGCATTAACATTCGATAGAATTGCTAATAATAGTAACATCGTTTAGTGCTCTAGTGGATAGATCTGCTGTTTGGTGATCGGACGGTCGTGAGTTCGAATCCTGCCAAAGACATACATTCATTTTTCTCTCGCTTTTACTATTTTGGCGCCAGCGGTAACGCACACATCCCGAAACAGTCGTGCATTTACTTTTACACAACATTATAAAACACTTCACTTTGAACCTAATCATTGTGAAATGCATTCTGCACATTCGTGTGTTATTGTGAAAGTCCACCTCGACTCACTACAAATGCAAATATGTTACGGGATAACACATGTCGAAAAATAAACCTCTCACTTCAGATAATAATAAATAAACGTGGATGCCATGTGGTTTATGTTGTTACATGTAACAAAGATGCATTAAAAAGAAAAAGAAAACACAAAAACAATATTTAATAAAATATATATATATATATAATGGCCAAAGTAAGGATCGAACGCATGCAGTGCAAAATTAAAATCAAGTGCCACCGTTGGCCGCCAGTTTACCCACTGCTGCAGTATGAGAAACTGTTTTGTCAATCGCAATATATCGACTATAGCGATCATGACTATAGCGACGCGCCATAATAAACAGGGAAATACCTACAGGAATTCCATGTTTATTTATACACCAATGTTTATATAAACAAAGCATGTACACAACGCCATGTCAGGCTGGTATACTTATACGTGATTACTCCGTATGAATGTCTACGACGGGTCAAAGACTTTCGTGTATTACTGGTTAGTGACTGTATGAGCAAATATTGCATCACTCCAGGTACAGCCAAAATACCAGACCATTCTGTGATATCATGGAAGGTAACTCTATCCGATTATGAATGTCTCCGACACACTGGCCACTTACAGCGGAAGGGAGCTAATCTGGATATTCAATCTGAACACGTACAGACTGAACCATCGGTGAACGGCGAACCTGATCGAAAATATCACGTGACTGACATTCCACGGGACATGTTTAATAATGATGAATGTGCTGAGAAAATACAATCGCTAATTAATAGATTAGAGTCATCCCCACAAATTACGTGCGAAATAGACGCTATATACTCCGAATTAGTACAGGTGTTGCATACGGAAATGGATCGTAGGCTCCCATATAAAGACATTTATCCTGGTGCTAAGAAAAGGCGGCGTCATGCGGCGAAACCCTGGTGGTGTGATGAGTTAAAAACATTGTGGCATAGCACGAGCGAAAGTGAAGGGAACTACGCGAAATATAACGGTACCACCCAGGTAAAAAGGGCGTTACGACAAGAATACGTTACGTGACGCAAGCTGTTTGATAAAACATTGCGCAGCTATGAACGGCAGCATTACGCACAACAATGCCAGCGTATTACAGAAATGTGGACGCAGAACCCAAAAGAATTTTGGGCGGAAATAAATAAACTAGGCCCGAGGCAAAAGCAACAAAATATAGACGCGGTTTTATGTGATGACGGCAGTATCTCCAATGACGCTAACGTTATATTACGTAAATGGCACACAGACTATAGAAGATTATTCAGTGATCTGAATCATAGTGGCGATTTCGACGAGCGCTTCCTATCAGATGTTGAAAATATTACTCGCCAGTGGGAATGTGACTATTCCCAACTTGAAACTCATCTACAGACAAATGGTATGACGGCGACTAGTGAGTCGATGACCGAGTTAAACTCACCCTTTACATATGCGGAGGTTTTGAAAAGCATACTGGCAGCGAAATCTGGCAAGGCCGTTGGCATTGAAAATATACCGAATGAAATTTTGAAAATTGATTGTTTAGCTCCGTTACTCCATAAACTATTTACGGTTTGCTTTGAAAACAACTCAGTACCTAATGTATGGTATAAATCGATAATTCATCCCATTTTGAAACAAGGAAAAGATTATCGTGATCCAATGGGATATCGTGCTGTGAGTTTGGTGTCAACTATAACAAAACTCAATACACGTATTGTCACATTCTCAATACACGTATTGTCACATTCCTGGATGAAAATAACATATTGTGTGAGGAACAAAATGGATTACGGAAATTAAGGTCTTGTCTTGATCATATATATACATTGACTACAATAGTGCGGAATCGGAAACTACAAAATAAACAAACATTTATTGGGTTCGTTGACTTCTCCAAGGCGTTCGATTCAGTCAACAGAGAGTGTTTATGGTACAAACTTTTATCAATCGGTGTTCACGGTAAAGTGTACAATATTATAAAATCGCTATACGCCAATGTTGAATCATGCGTAAGAGTTAAAGGTCGATTGACATATTCGTTTGCCGTCGATGCCGGCGTGCGACAGGGTGATAATTTAGCCCCAACATTATTTGCAATATTCGTAAATGACATCGCTAAAGACATCAACGAACTTGATTTAGGTATACAGCTATCTGACGGTGAGCGGGTAAGCATACTGAAATATGCCGACGACATGGTCCTTATAGCGGAATCTCCGGAAGACCTCCAAAACTAGCTGAACGAATTTGCATCATGGACAGAATGTTGGAGACTGACGGTCAACATTGATAAGACCAAGGTTATGCACTGCAGGAAAAAATCGTCACGCATAACAGACTTTATATTCACATTAAACGGTGCTGAAATAGAAAAGACAACAAGCTACAAATATCTTGGTTTTGAGATTAATGAGACCATGAACTACAGTGACAGTGTACAGGTACTTTATGACGCTGGCAGTCGATCACTAGGAGCACTGACTGCAAAGTATTACGCCAATAAAGGACTGGACTTCACAACATATGCTAAATTGTACCACAGTACCGTTGTCCCGATTATTGACTACGCAGCCGCTGTCTGGAGTTATAAGGCGCTTGATAAATTTGACAAGCTTCAGTATAGAGCTCTGAGATCATTTCTAGGGGTAGGTAAATCGACATGCCTACTTGCCATAGAGGGTGACACCCGCTGGCTAACACCAAAATCGCGAAGAACATGCGAGATAATTCGACTCTGGCATAGGTTGGCCAACATGGACGAACGGCGGTTGACACATCGTGTTTGTTTATGGGATATGCAACTAACACTACGATACCGTAATACCTGGTGTGGGGATGTGAAACACATACTTGAACAATGTGGAATAGTGAACTTCTATAATACTGGTTTAACACAAACCATCTCAGCGGCACATCTGGTCGAATTGGTGAAAGCTCAACTTGTAGATAGTCGCAAAAACCAATGGTACAACAATATTCAAGCATCTGCAAAACTGAGAACATATCTTACTCATAAAAGTGAACTTAAAACAGAAGAGTATCTAAATCGCCACATGACAATCCGACAACGGTCAGCAATTGTGCGGTTTAGATGCGGTTCCTTCCCGTTGGCTGTGGAACTAGGGCGATACCGACGACCAGTTACGCCATTGGAGGACAGAGTATGTCAGTTATGTGACAGTAAACCAATCGAAGATGAACAACACTTGTTGGTACAATGTGAAGCTTACTCAGAGCTCAGACGAAAACACCTTGGATACATAAATCAAAGTGTAGACAGTATTGCGCCATCATGTCAAACTTTGACTGTAGAAAAGTGGCGAACTTCATTGTAGACTCATATGAACTACGTAACACGCAAATCTCCACACGTCGGGTTGGACGAACATAATCGATCCAGTACCGATGTTTAAAATCGATGTTTACAATGTCAGTGAAATATTCAATTGATAGTGTCTGTCAATGTGGGTTCAGTATCTCACTGTCAATCGACAGGGATTGGTTTCTGGATCAAACAATGTCGCTTGCCAGTGCTATACTGATAGTAAATAAGTAATCAATGCTTATAACGTAGGTAGAAGACGTATTTTAAATAATATTAGTTAAATTATTTAAATCAAGGGTGTCTGTTATCGGGTGTTCATTATCGCGCTGTCAATTGATAGTGATTGGTTTCACGGTCAATGAAGGTCGCTTGCCAGTGTTATATTGAACAGTTAGCAAAGCACCCGTAAATCTCCGCACGTCGGGTTGGGCGAACATAATATATCCAGTATAGATATCTACAATCGATGTTTACAATGTCAGTGGACTATTCAGTCGAAAGTGTCTGTCAATGTGGGTTGAGTATCGCACTGTCAGGCGACGGGGACTGGTTTCCTGAGCAGATTATGTCGCTTGATAGAGTTATACTGAACAGTAAACAATGCATCCGTTATTAGAATGTAACTGTATTATTTAATATATTAAATTTAATATATTACTGTGTATTCAGTATCGCACTGTCAAGGGATGGGGGTTGGTTTCCGGATCAATCAATGTCGCTTGCCAGCGCTATACTGAACAGTAAATAATGCATCCATTATTATAATGTGAGTGGTATATTCAATATGTATTCAGTGATATACTCAATGTGAGTGGTATATTCAATGTGTATTCAGTATCGCACTGTCAAGTGATGGTGATTGGTTTCCGGATCAATCAATGTCGCTTGCCAGTGCTATACTGAACAGTAAATAGTGCATCCATTATTATAATGTGAGTGGTATATTCAATATGTATTCAGTGATATACTCAATGTGAGTGGTATATTCAAGGTGTATTCAGTATCGCACTGTCAAGTGATGGTGACTGGTTTCCGGATCAATCAATGTCGCTTGCCAGTGCTATACTGAACAGTAAATAATGCATCCATTATTATAATGTGAGTGGTATATTAAATATGTATTCAGTGGTATATTCAATGCGAGTGGTATATTCAAGGTGTATTCAGTATCGCACTGTCAAGTGATGGTGACTGGTTTCCAGATCAATCGATGTCGCTTGCCAGTGCTATACTGAACAGTAAATAATGCATCCATTATTATAATGTGATTGGTATATTCAATATGTATTCAGTGGTATATTCAATGACGAAAAATGGTAGCGGAATAAATTGTATATTACAGGCTCCTCGAAAAAATGTGAAATTTGCCCTTAGACCAGCTTATAACGTTGTCACAATTGACAATTTTGACGTTAGCGTATGAATTGTTTCTTCGCCGGAAATGACGTCAAAACATGACGTCAATTACGTCTCGCGAACATCTGAGAGGAAATATTTCCTTCAAGGAAATAAATCCCTCTAGAATCACAGTAAACCACTGGGTAGCACGTAATATTCCATAATATTCCCCTCAATAAAATTGACCGTTTGTGGGCGATATTGTCGGTCTGCGCAATATATTGAAGAATGCAAATTTATGTATTTGCTTTTTGTTTACGGTTGGTCAATGAAAGTGTCGTGTATGTGGGGTTGGTCAATTTTATTGTGCAACATTCATTCAGTTTGTAATTCTTCATCGATGTGAATGGTATCCCCTGTTGCTCGTAAGAGCCGAGTAGAAGGGAGAGGTGGCGAAGAGATTTGGTGCACCTAAAATTAATGAACACCAATTGCAACAATCTGATTCACCTTCTCAGCATGCTCAGTGACTCCTGAACATAAATTGTTATTGTCTTCTGAATCTACGACGGTTAAAGTGTGCATCCAGCGTAGCTACATAAAATACAAACCAGCGATTTTATTAAAATTACACACGTGCGAAATGAATTCAAATTTGGTGGCCACAGCCATTGATTAACCCGCCAAACGGGTAAACAAAACAAACCCAATTTTCTGATGGACAGAAGCACACACAAACAAACGCGCGACAAAGTCTGCATGCTTGTTACAATACATTATTTACAGCTAAATGTATAACAGGTACATCTCAACATTAAGCGATATGGAAGTTGTCGTATTTATCATGTTTATCCCCTCAACACAGTGCGTATGTGCCGTGAAACACGGTGCCGTGAAACATTTTTGATATCCTGTCAATACGACCTAATCACGGCGTATGAATATATGCGGTGATTGTGGTTACTTTTTAGCATTTTAAAGCCGTTTGTAGGTGTTGACGGGATAAATAGAATAGTAGGTTAGTGCCGTGAATGGGAACAATATCTGGCGCGGCACGGAAATGGGATGTGCTCGGCAGAGCCTCGCCCATCCCACAGGTGATGGGAACAACTAATCTGATAGTCTGTTGTTACTTGTATAAGATACAAGGTGCGCAACAGGTAAATCAACAGGCTATTCAAATCCCTTGAAATTATAGAAATCGTCACCTGACTGTAACAATTTACGTTGATTATTGTTAAAAAATACATTAATCAGCGTCACAGAGCCGTTTACCGTGTTAAAAATGCCCCGTGCTTGCGATACAGGTAAGTTTTGTCAACCCATCAGGCCTAAAAAAAAGTCGTCGTTATCGACGGTCCCTGATTTGCCCTGATTTACAAAAATAGAATATGTTTACTGCTGGCATGGAGACCAATCTGCAGTGAATTGTAAGTCGTGTTCTGGTTGGCTGCTGTTGATGAGCGACCGGATCGCAGCGTATGGTACACTTGTTTTACTGACATCCACGATTTGAGGTGGAATGTCCTCCATCATCAAGTAAGCAAGTGTTGTGTTTGTTCGTAGCGGATTGCGTATTAGAGTCCGTTCTAAGAATAAATTGTAACAAAGATGCAATAATAAAAATAAAAAGTATTTGGCTGAAACCAAGTAAAAAATTAAATAAAAATAAATACAATTTTTCATTAATAAAATTAATATGTATCGGTAACACTCGCGCCCGACCCACGGAGTAAACCGGCAGTTTGAAATTGTAAATCAAGTGAGCCGTATATGTTGCTAGATCGCGGGAACATCACAAGTTAAAATGTAATGAACTTACGATAATTGGAAGCGTTTGCTGCCGTGACTGGTCATAACATTTATGTCGGCGGTCAGCGGAAAACCATTTTCTGTTACACACATCTTTCATGAGCGGGAAAAGAAGGGAAGAAGGCCGCACTGACCTGCACTACAGGCATCGCCTGCTGTGACTGAGGGCTGGTTGACTGGTTGTGTTTACGATTCGGTAAGCATGGAAAGATTATTATATCATTGGTGCAGTTATCTGAATATAACTACCGCCCATCTCCCAGCCCCCAGATCATAAAAGCAACATTTACATAAGGAAACGCCCCTTTATTTAATTTACTGATGACACACACATATTTCACACACACACACACCATGTCTCACACACAAAGACATTTAACATGTCTTCTTTCGCAGTCTGGCACGGCTATCTATCTCTATATTGTGATGTAACCTTCATTGTGGATTAGTAGCGGGTACATCACATCTTGTTCTGAGTACATAACTCTAAATTAGCTTAGAAAATCACAGCTCACGGATACAGAAAAATATCAAAGACAGATGAAATAGTAAAAACACAATCCGTAGAGCCTAGATTTTCTAAGCTACTCTAATTACATTGCACTACATAAGATATAGAGCAGCCTGTTGCATATAAAGCAGAACATGTGCAGTTACAATTACATCACTTTATTTTTCTGAATAACCCACCGTGATTTGGCCACATTTTGTTCTGGCAGATCTCATCCACATTCCTTACAATTGTCATTGCCAATCATCTCTCCCTCTCAGAATGTTTATGACCCTCACCAGTGACACCACAATCATTCCCATAAATATTGCAATCATGAATGACATACCGTTAATTTAACCAGGTGAGTTGATTATAAACCAATGATTTTATCCTTATGCAAAACAAACGAGTGAGCGTATCGAACCCAGTTTGTTTAACGGTAGAACGCAATCACAAGGGCATTATTTCTAGATAATAATCTCATCTAGTTAAATAAACATTTTTGTATGCATGTCACACATGATACTTTATAAAACAAAGCGAATCATGCATAACATATGGCTAATAGTTGTGCAAATCAACTTTTTGAAATTTCCTGCCTCATTGGCATAGCAAAATAACCATATACATTATACAAACACGTCACTGTTAGATAGATTACCAACTGATTATGTCTGTATTATGTATGACGGCACTCGTCATTTTCAAACTGGTGGAATAGTTACACTATTATACACTTATTTAATTCCTATAAAGAAAATGGAGTGCCTAACATATGGCACAGGCATTTGGCGTATTTCAGCTTTCATCGGTATAACTACATACATGTATGAAAAACAAGGCTCATAACTTTGGTCGGACACGACCTCGTATCATAACAAATTTCGCGATTTTATTAACGATAATGTAAATATTTTGGCGGAAAATACACATTTTCATTTGAGAAGTATTGTTATCTTGCTGAAATAGCATAGTTGGAACATAATTATGCAAAGAATATCAAATTACAGCCGATTATCCTAAGTCTGACACTACCTCGTATCACAACAACTGAAATAATGTGTTTAGGGCTCTAATGTCAATATTGTAGTGGAAAGTTCATATGTTCATTTAAGAATTATCTATCTAAGAATTATCATTATCCTGCAGAAATACATAGAATGCATAGGCATGCAATTACAATTTTAAACATGTTATTTTGTTATGATACGAGGCCGTGTCTGACCAAAGTTATAAGCCTTGTTATTCATATGTAGTTATACCGATGAAAGCCGAACATATGAGACCCCAACTTTAAATTGTCGTAAGTAATAAAACGATGGGCTGTTAAGTTTTTAAATGTTTACTTAGCACTTTGGGACAAATCTACGTGCACGTTTCTCAATCCTACAATAACTTCTCAATACTTTTGCCAATCGCTTAAATATGTATACATATGAACATGCCTTACACACTCCACCACCCATTACTTCGACCTTCACCTTTTCCACTTTAATTGTTTACTTGTCACTTTGGGACAAATCTACGTGCGCGTTTCTCAATCCTACACTAACTTTCACACACGCATTGCTCCAATGGTCCTCTACCGCCCTGTGACAAATCCACATTCGTCCTGCCCCCGCTAAGCACAGACTTGGTGCGTTTGAAACCTTAACATTCAGTTAAATGGCTTATAATTTGTGTTTCCTTGCTCGGATCTGCTTCAACATTTCACACACGCATTGCTACAATGGTCCTCTACCGCCCTGTGACAAATCCACATTCGTCCCGCCCCCACTAAGCCCGGGGTCAAGGTGCGTTCAAAACCTTAACGCTCGGGTAAATGGCTTATAATCAAATATGCCTCGTTTTCTTTGGCTGCCAGCGGGGCATTCGTGTGCCGACAGGCCACATTTCTAGTTTTAATTATTTATACTAATTTAAATGTGTCGCTTGTGAAAATCATATTTTCGACAGATTATAAAGTAAATACATACAGAGAATAAATAGTAAATACTGTAATGTCTGTTAGCATTTTAAGGAAACACAGTTATCGCCCCTGATATCAGTGTGGAAATTTACATCCGATATAAAATGTATAATAATGCCAATCAATACGTGGGGCAATGGTGAATTAATGTTTATTGTGCCAGAAAATGTCATATCTACAGAATTACCTGGGAGTTGAATTGGGTTATTGCCCATTATAAAATTAGTAAGATTATTACTGATCCTACTGCTTTTGGAGGGGCCAAGTGATTCTGGTGTGGCGAGGACCTGGCATCAGATCAGGATTATTTTGATTTCAGGGCTGAATATATAGAATTTTTATTGTAAATATTCAGTTCCGATTTAGGGATTTTCCCCCATTTGTACATGTACAGGTAATATATGGGATTTAGTACTAAACCCATTGATCCGGTCATAAATGACCAAACAAACATATCTACAGAATTATTCAATATACAGAAATATCTGTATCGCTATTATTTATAACCTGGCATATGGACCCAGCTTTAATTTATTTTACATGATGGATTGCTTCATTATTTGCACACTTGATACATGTAAGCATTTGGAACATACTCTGCTGCCATTAACATGACCTTGGCAAATACTCAGAAATCTACTGTTATAATAATACACTTTTAATTATTATATTTTCAGGTCAGAAAGTGACACATGTAAAGTAAATGATGAACAAGACAGCGATGTGCCAACTGATGAGAAGTAGATGAGGCAGTAAGAGAAAAAGTGGTTGAATATCATGAGTTGGACACTTTAGAAAGTGATGCTAAGCAGCATACATCTATCAATGTTTCACTTCTCTCTTCAGTGATATTAAACTTGAATACATATACCAGATTCAACCATGACAATATAAATGATAATGTTCAATGGTGCATGGATAATATTGTGGTGAAAGTTTGTGTACTAACTGACTTGTTTCATGTCATATTCCTCGAGCAATTCACCAGAGATATAATGGATTATATGAATATCAAAAAGAAGATGGAACACAGAAAAGAGGTTCATGTTTCAGCACCAAAATGCCCACACAGTACCAGAAGTAACTAGACATCAGCTTGTGTGCTAAATGTAACCATGTTAATAATGTTGATATGGACCGGATTTGTTGTGACGAATGCAACTTGACCAAGTGGTTACATCGAAAATTTGCACCACCCAGATGACGGGTACTACTATCTGTTTGACAAAACCAAACGATTTATTTCACCTACCCATATATTGAAAAAATAATATTATTTCACGATTATTAATATTTGGCAAAATTAATAAATGAGCATTCTTTTACATGAGTTTTTTTTTCCGATATTCAACATTTTAGCCAATGTTAAATTACGGGAGGATTAAGCATTTTTTTGTATGGTAAAGTCAATGGTTGACTTTTGCTGAAAATTTTGCTGAAAGAAATAAAAAACAAAAAAAAAAAAAACTACTTTTTTCAGTGTTCATGTAGCCCTCAGAAATAAACAGGTTTACACAAAACAGACAGTAGTTGTTTAACCCATCCTTTTATTCACAGCTTGTACTGAGATCAACCAACAGCAAATCATTACTGTTCAATATTTACAAATTCTAGTATGCAACACATATCGTTTATTTAGCCAGGTAAACTGATTATCGTGAAATAATGCGTGAGTGAGTGTGTCCTTACGCTAAATAAACGAGTGAGCTTAGCGAACCAAGTTTATTTAGCAGTAGGACCCAATCACGAGGGCATTATTTCCAGATAATCAGCTCATCTGGTTAAATAAACATTTCCTTACATTTCACACACAATTATTCATAAAACAAACAAAGCCAATCGGGATTAAAATATGGTACAGATATAGGCAAATTAATTTCTGGAAGTAGGCTGTAGTGAAGGTGATTTTCTCCCGATTCAGAGGGTGTGTCTGAGAACATGATTTGATTGGTCGAAGGAAACAGGAAATGAAAACATGTCTTGGCATTTCATTACTAATGAAATACCAAGATGTGTTTTCATGGAAAGTAAGAAAAATATGCTATATTTGTGGTCTTTATTGTTTTCTGTAGCATGATAAAGGTACCACAAATTTGTTATTGCTTTTTGATACTTGCTACTTCTGATTTCAATTGGGTTTTTGGCAATTTTAATTGGTTGTTTACGCAAATACGCAGCTTATCTGCAGCTCTGCTGAATTGTTTTTGATTTCAAAAGTTGCACATCCCATGTATGTTTACGAGAATAAATATGGTATGTACCGTACATGCACTTCATGCTATATTAATTATGTAATTACAACAAAGCTCTAGCTTCATAGTTCATACCCATCTGCTTAGATGGTCCTCTGCAGGACTGTGTTACATATTGTCAATTTAGGAGGCCAGTGTGCAATGTGATGGATGACAGTTGATATAATTGGTTGAAGTTTATCACCAGGTCATAGCAATCTTATTGTAACAAGCATAATCCTTTCAACATAACATACATGTACCTCTATAGTGGAAATTGCAAACAGTGTAAATGCAGATGAGCCGGCTTGCGACCAGTCAACTCATCAGGATATATATGCACTTTTTACAAGTAATTTTCATATGCTTTAGGAGAAGAACAACCCCTTTTTGTCGCGCCTGCTTATGCAGAGGCGCGACTATAGTCGGCGCTTTTTCCGTCGTCGTCCGGTTTTTTTGTAAGGCAAATGCGTTAAAGTTGTTTATTTTTCACAATACATGTATCTCTTTAACCCCTTGCCAGACATTGATAATATTTCACATCAATGTTTGTCTAGGATGATGCTTCATTACGCACACCCCCACATCCAAATGAATTTTGAAGGTCAAGGTCATTTATTTCCTGGTAATGTTCACCGGTTTTGTGAGGGCCCCGTGCAGGCACCGGGGCGGGATCAACTGATCCTGAGAATAGTGCTGCAGTAGCCATTGCTTGTCGTAAAAGGGAGGCACTAAACTGGCTTAACGATTGGGTTCATACTTTCCGGAACCCACTAGACCGGATTTGGCCCTCATGTACATTTTTGGCTTTCTTGTATGTGAGAGTTGAGTCAGGCTATGCCCCATATATAAAAGTAAGATTAGCGCTAATCCTATTACTTTTAGGGGATGGGATAAATGATGCTGGTGTGGCGAGGGCCTGGCACCAGATCAGGTTGTTCTAATTTCAGGACTGAATATATATTTTGATTGTAAATATTGAGTTCTGAAGTTGGGATTTACCCCCCTCGGACAGGTGGATACGGGACTCGACCCCGTTGACCCGTCTGCGTGTAGACTCCCTGAGGCTTGTACCTCTATGTCAGAAAAGCGGACGTTAAACCCTATTCACTCACTCACTCACTCACCGGTTTTGTAACAGAAATACGTTAAAAGTTATTGTTTTTTCACAATATCTCTTTAACCCCTTGCCAGACTTTGATAATATTTCACATCAATGTTTATCTAGGGATGATGCTTCATTACGCACACCCCCACATCCAAATTTTGAAGGTCAAGGTAATCTATTTACTAATAATTCCATCACAAAAATATTTACACAATTCCCTAACATTTGATTGGCCCGTTGCAAGTCTCTGTCCAAAATTTATATCCCAGTAAACTCCCACGCCGAACTACTTTCTGTAACCGTGAGGCGCAGTTAAAATAATTCTTAAGAAAACGGAAAATAAACACATTTTCTTGATGAATTTATTTCAAATGCTGGAATTATAAGGAATGAATGTTTGTTAGAGTCACAGGGGATAGGAAAATTAACATCTAGTGGTGTCTTCTAAATAAAAGCCAAGCTGAATCTCGGATACATTTGTATGTTACATTGTACAGCAGGTGATGAAAGGGGAGTAATAAAAATTGATTTCTATCATATTTCTGAACGCATTGTATCGGCAATTTGTTGTCTGGAGTGGGCGGCTTGTCAAGAGCATGCATAGGGTAAATTTAACGATGGTATTCATCCTTGCCAGAATCTCCCTAATTTGGCCCTCCGGTACAGTTCATTTTCGGCTTTATTGTTGCTTCAGAGATGTCACCTATTATAAAGGTAGAAAGATTATTACTACTCCTATTACTTTTAGGGAGTGTGGCTAAGTGATTCTAGTATGGTGATGATCTGGCACCAGACCAGGTTATGGTACTAATTTTTCTGTAAATATTCAGTTCGGATTTTGAGATTATCCTCCCCCAACCCCCTTTCCATACAGGTCAAATATGTACTAGTTAGTGTAAGAAACTAGGCTACAGAAAACATTCAGTTAATTGATCAGTACAGCTTCAGTATGTTTCTATGATTATATTATACAATAAATAGCATCTTAAACTTATTATTTAACTTATTATAGATATTTAATATTAAACTCATTATGATTTACTGATTGCATAAGAAACTCGGCTTAGCGTAGTTTCTTATTAAAGTTAGTAGTCTATTAATAAATACCATAAAAATCACCAAACATGTTAGATCCGCTGTATAAAATACCCCAAAACAGTATATTTATCAAATCGATACACAAATCAAATTATTATGGCTCGGCGACTGCTGTGACAGAAACGTTCCCAGATCAATACCCCACCCACAGAACTATTCAAGTAACCATGCGTTGACACAACTTCGAAAGTTATCCGATAAACTTACGTAGTACTGTACACGGTGTAATTCTCTGTTTTGTTTAGTACAAAGGAATGTAGATTTCAAATTGTGAAAATAATTTAAAGTAAAAAATGCAAAAATATACAGTAGGTAGCAATATGAAAATAGCGCATTTTAGCTTGCACTTGCAGTCAATGAGACCCCGCCCCGTTTTGTTTACTCTTAAATCTACAACAACAACCACAATGACCATATATGGTAAACTGTAACTTGGTGTATTATTAAATACTATTTAGTATTAAAATGATTATAAAAATATAATTAAAAAATAAACTTAAATATCAGTATACACTGTAACTAAAAAAAAAAAATTTAAATCATACATTTGTAATATTTTCCTTTCGCGATTTTTAGCCAATCAGGCCGCAGCATCTCTCTCCAACAAAAATGGCCGTTGTAAAATAGGTCGATTGAATTTTCTGATGAAGAAAGATAAAAATCGGATTTTGTCCACAAGTAAGAAGCATAGCGAGCATACCAGGATGTGTACTTCACTGTGGACGTATACAAAATCGGTTTAAATGTAACCTTATAAATGTCGACGTGTTGAACGTCTACAAATACTCGATAATGGGAAATTTGAGCAACAATTCAGGGACCCTCGATAACGACGACTTTTTCCGGGAAGGACTAGGTTACAAATCTAGTGCTGTACCACAGGCGCAATGTACTCTTACACCCAGTAAACGGCACCGAGACCCGGACTGGTGTATTTTCACAAATATTAAACATCAAACGGAATAGTAAGGTACCGATTTCTATCATATTAACAGATTTTTAAAAGGCACGTCTTTCACTTCGTAAAGTTCGTTGCTAACCTTTAATATCTATATATATACACCGTCATGTGATTTTTTTTCCCGTCACCTGTGGCCCATTCCGTTTCCTAAGCCTTACCAGATATTTTTCCCATTCACGGCACTAACCTACTATTCTCTATTTATCTCATCGCAGTATTTCACTGATATTGATATCGACATCAAATAAACCGCGGTAACGTCTCTGGCAATGAAATATCGATGGATATCCACTATGTAGTGTGTGTATTTGAGTACAGCCGTACCATGCGTGCGTGCATTTACAAATGAGCGAACATAATTTAGGGACTGGACATAATCATCGGACTAAGCTTCGTTTTCTATATAAAACTCCACTACTTATTTGAATCATCATTACATATTGCAGCGGCGACCCCTACACGAAGTAGGTCAGGATTAGGGTCGCCTGCAGTAATCGGGTTCGATTTCAACCGAGCGGTCAGGCCTTAAATTCCAAGCAAATAAAAGATCTCGATCAACAGAACCTGGGTGGGGTAAACACTAGTTGGCCGTGTATAGAGGAGGAAATTAATTAAAGTTTCAATATATTTATTAACAATTGCATAAGCATAAACTCATAGTACGAGTGTCAAGGTGCATACTCGTGTGTGCTCCATATTATCAGGGATGTGAAACAATTGACTGGTATAAGCAATGTGAAAGACTGGTGCTTTGGTTCACCAAGCCACCGACTGTTGATACCAAATCTGGTCGTCCGAGAATTGTCGGTGCATTAGCACCAGATTTGGATCATGAACAGTTCCAAGTGTTTTGTGGTAGTCATTATCTTCCCTACTTGGTGGAGTAATAGCTAACCTCTCTTCTGGTTTGTCCCATCGGTGTTCAATAAACCATCGTTTACCAGATCTGGAGGTCGGGACAGTTCCACCAAGTATGGAGATTCAGTTTAATAGGTTGTCAGTTTGGCATAAAAGGCACCGAATCTGGTCGGGTTCCAACTATTTATACACCTCTATCGCGTGACGTAACACTAACTTTGACGTCATATCCCGTCAATTCGGGTAAGATCGGAAGATTCCGGTGTCATAGAGTGCTCCGGAACTCTCCGATAAGAAATCGAATTTGCCCGTGACGTCATAATCCAAGATGGCGGAAATTGTCAGACAGCGATCAGTGCAGCTCATACTATCTTCGCTAACGCAACAATACTTATAATCCAGACATGACATTCGGCAAAAAGGTAAAGTACATAATTGTTTATCGACACAATGCGGGTTTGAAAACATGACAATTGGTATTTTAGCTGCAATCGGTCTGCAACGGTCAATTATTTGTCGTCTACAAAAATGTGTCTGCACATTCCTATTGTCTCACGATAATGCTTTTAAAAGAACAATGGTCAATTTATTAATCAAGGACGGCCAGCGTAGCACTGCCCCCAAACCCACAAAGGATTTGGTCCCCAAATAGAGTTACTCAGTCCGTTTGAATATGCAAAAATAACAGTCCGTAATTGGCAATAAATTGAACTTTTGTAACTCAGACACGTGGTGCATATCTGACTTTGCACCCATTTCAATTCGCTACCATTGTTCCAATTTTACAAAAGCAATTAATTGAATAATAATTACAAGAATACTTACATTTAAGAATTATTAAAAACATCTGAGATTATTTTTGTTTAATTAAATAACTATAATCAGTGTCTACTTACAAGTGCAATATCAGACATTTTATTGTTCATGCAGATTCAGACTTTGACACAGATTATAATTTATCAGACATCTCAAGTGTTTTTAATGTACATGCATGCAACAGTAAAACTACAATTTACAATTAAATTCAATCTTCAACTGTTTTTCTCTACTCTTTTTCTTCAGGCTCCGGATTCGGAGTTGGATCAGTAATTTGGGTGTCAGTTCCGAATTCGGTGTGATTAATTACCACGAATCCCACCGACATCGGCTTTGGCCAACAAGTCAGCCAGTTAGTTCACCGGATATATATCAGGTGAGTATCAGTATCAGTTAATGCACATTATGGTGTGCCAGCCAATCAGTTTCTCATCTTAATCAGTCTTATGTGTATTTTGCTGTCTTTGTTTCACTGTGATTGGTGTTTGGTGTGCGTTTAACACGGATCATGTCCGACTCTGAGATTGAAATGTCCGGGCTGTCGAGGCCAAGGGTCATTGGTGTGGACGTTCTCACACGCTTTGGGTGAATTTTCTCGGTGCCATTCTCTCTCTGTCGTTTCTGATTTGTCGGTTTCTCATACAAGTCCCTTAATGGGCTCACCATCTCTGTGCTTTTCGGTGTTGTATTTACAAACTTATTCAACGTTGTTTTAATATATTCCTGATATAACTTTCGGATTTCCTCTCCTTTTATTCCGGTGGATCGTTGGAAATACGTACAATTTGGGTCCTTTATTGTTCCGCACAGTTGGTGACCACCGACACGTGAAAAGAATTTTGAGCAATTGGTGCATCTCATGCAGAACCCACTGTGTGTTCCATTATGTGGCGTTTGATCGGGTAAAAGGAGCGGTATTGTACATTTTCGCAGATCGTACACTGGAATATCTGATCTTTCTGAAATTAGACAAGATTCATGTCTGAGTTCCATGCGTTTACATAATTCCAATCATCTGAGGTTGCACCCATCGAGTCGACTCCATTAGCGACGTTTGATTGTCTTTCAATAACCACATGTCAGCTAATATCTGTGACTATTTACGGTTTTAGCAACAGCATTACTTTGAGTAAACAGATCATGTTTATCAGTTAACTCATCACTATACATGTAATTACATTTTCATTCCATTCAAGCGGTATCATTAACAGCTTCCATCAGTCTCACTGTTTCGCAAACAGTCTGTAATATCTGCACATTTTGCATGATCAGTCCATGTTATCTGCATATTTCATTTTCATCAGACATTTTATTATTTATTATTTTCAGATTGTCTATCATCTACTGATCAGTTTGCATCTGGCCAAGATCAAGACAACATAAGGGTATAAATCAACAATATTGTATAAAAATATAATACATGACATTGTACACATGTAAATCAACAACAATAATTGTAAGGAACATAATGACTACCGGTGTAACAGGAAATCTTCCCCCCCCTGGAAATCTTCCCCACCGGGGGGGGAGGATTTCCAGGCTTAATATATACTATGAAATGACATACAGTGTGCCTATGTGCACATGTTTGGTGGGGAATAATTCTGCTTTGTAGCATTCAAACACAAACTTTTGGGTGGGGGGGAGAATTTGCAGGGTGGGGGGGAGAATTTCCTAGGGTCGAGCCTGGAAATATTCCCCCCTCGGGGGGAATATTTCCAGACTCGACCTTGGAAATCTTCCCCCGCGGGGGGGAAGATTTCCAGGGGGGAGAATTTCCTGTGACACCGGTAGTGATTTCGGGTCAGGGGAATGGGTCATTGGACTTCATTCAGCTACAGTTAATTTGAGTTAAACCAAGCCGGTATCTCGCCTTTAAACGGTTTAAGCCTGTCGTGGTGTACGACCCTTGGCTTATGTCTCTGACTCTCCCTAATTCGGTACAGTATATCACTCATTTTCGTGATAATTTTGTATGGACCGCACCATGGTCTCCTCAGCTTACTACACACTCCAACTTTCCGTTTGGGGTTGTAGTACCATACTGCATCACCCTCATGATATGTGGTGAAGCTAGTCTTCACATCATAATTCCGCTTCATAGCATTACTTGCTACATTCAGATTTGTCCGAGCAAATTCATGTATCTGGTGCAATTTCTCCTCCAGTTGATTGACATAATGTGATCCGTAGTTCCTGTCTGTTTCAGGGTTCATTTCAGGTTAACCCAGCAGCATATCCACTGGTAGCTGAATCTCAGAACCGAACATCATCGCAGCGGGTGTGACCCCGATCGATTCATGTACAGAACTACGATACGCCATCATACAGAAAGGTACCATCTCATCACATTTTCTCGGGTGGTCAGCGACAAAGGCTGAAAGCATGTTCAGTATTGTCCTGTTCGCTCGCTCTATCATTCCGTCTGAACACGGTCGACCTCTAGTTGTCCGTGTTTTACTAATATTCAGTAATTTGCACATTTCTTGGAATAATTGGCTCTCAAAGGTACTTCCTTGATCAGTATGTAACAGTAACGGAATTCCCATTCTTTGGAATATCTTGTCAATCAGCTCTCTTGCTACATGTTCAGCTGCTAAGTGTTTTATCGGTATCGCCTCTATCCATTTAGTGAAATAACATCCTACAACCATCAAATAGTTATTTCCATTCTCTGTTTTTCTTAGTGGTCCTAGAAAGTCGATGGCAATTCTTTCCCATCTTGCACCAGAAATGTATTGCTTCATGGGTGCTCTCGGCTTTCTCGTAGGTGTCTTTCGTGCGGCACAAATTTCACATTTATGGCTCCATTTTTCTACATCTCTTCTGAGTGCATACCAGAAGAATCTTTGTCTCACCCTGTGCAATGTCTTCTTCACACCTAAGTGACCCGCAGTCACACTGTCATGCATCTGTCTCAATAATGTGGTACTTAGCCGTCTTGGAACGACCACCTGTAACTCAACTTCAGTACCATAGTCTTTCTCCCATTTTCTGTACAGTACGCCATTTTGTATTACTATAGATTCCCATCTATACCAGTATTACTTCAGTTCAACACTATGTTTCACTATGCTGGACCACTCTGGTCTATTTCCTAATTTATACCACTCGTGTACAACCTTCAGTACTGGGTCAGCACGTTGGCATTCTCCAACTTGCTCAAGATCAAGATTCTCAACATTGACGCTATTCTCGTCAGAATCTGTCAGGAGTGGTGGTGTATTTTGTCTATTTTGGTCATTCCGGGTGGATAGGTCTATCATGTTAGAAGGTCCTGGTTCACACTGGACTTCAACACTGTTTTTATCTGTACTAGTACAGATCTCTTTCAAAACATTGCAGCTTACTTCGTCACAGTCCGATTTACTTGACTTTGTTTCCAACATAACTATCTGTTTCTTATCAGTGATTTGATCTGCCTTTGATTTGTGTGCTAATGTACAATTGGAAATATTAATTTCCCTCTTGCTTGTAACATTTTTCAAACATTGTGGTTTATGCATTGACCACAGGCAAATCAATAGTGCTACAGTTGCGAGCAGTATCTCGGTTGGGAGTGAACACACTACAACGAGTAATATCATAACTCGATACAACTGAGTTGTCTCCCTTTCATCACTGATGTCAGTCTTGGTTTCACTTGAGGCACAAGTTGGGGTTTGTGGCGCAACCCAGGGGATTTTTGTGCAACAAGCTCTCTCATCTATATCATCAACTCGTAGTTCAGCTTTACTAGCTTTGTCTCTTCTTCTCCCTGTTATTTCGGTACAACGGTGTAATTGTGGCGCATCCCTATGATTTGTTGTACAGCAATATTTAATTTCATCGCCAGATGACGTGTCGGTAATGCAACTGTGAGATTGTGGCGCATCCCCAGAATTTGTTACATTACAACACTTAATAGGAGCTCTGCTCGTCTCCCCTGTTTTACTCAACTTGTCTGTAGAGCAACGGTGGGATTGTGGCGCATCCCTGAGATGTGTTACTCTACAACACTTAATCGGAGCTCTGCTTGTCTCCCCTGTCTTACTCAACTTGTCTGTAGAGCAACAGTGGAATTGTGGCGCATCCCCAGAATTTGTTACATTACAACACTTAATCGGAGCTCTGCTCATCTCCAATGTACTACTCAACTTGTCTGTAGAGCAACGGTGGGATTGTGGCGCATCCCCAAGATTTGTTATTAGGTTTGAGGAATTTGATTCCTCAAACCTTTTGTTTTCGTTGGTTTTTTTTTCTTTTTATTCAGCCGTCGAGACTACAGCCCAAACCGCTGGTCGGATCGGCTTCACATTTTGTATACCGATTCGCATCAACAGTGAGACGAGAATAACTCAATTTTCAGAATTCTCATGACGTCACTTTTTACGAAACCGGAAGTGACGTCATATATCATATAATTCCCTATAACTTCCTTATTTTCCAACCGATTTCAAAAATTCTTTTTGTATTCGAAAGCTGCGAGAAATCTCTATCTTCGCTTGCCTGGCCGTTATTGGCTATCTGCTCAAATGAGAGAGCTATTGACATGTGAAGTTGAGAAAAATGAAAAAAATCAACAATTTCGGATTTTCTTTTTTATTTTAACGGGTGGTCTTCGAAAACAGTTTCCAATTTGTACAGTAATCTCAGCAACATAATTTTTTGACAGCGTGACGCGGGACATTCATCCGCACAAAAGATGATACTTTTCAGAGCTATAGCTTGAAGAGTTCCGATTCTATTGCCTTTCAAACTTGGACGTTTTTTTTCTCAATTTTTCAAATTTGAAATCTTCATAACTTTGTTATTATCTAACCGATTTCAAATATTTTTTTTCCATTAAAAAGCCAACAAAATTCTCTATCCGCTTCGCTGGTAGTTTTTGGCTATCTGCCCAAATGAGAGAGTTGTAGGCATTTGAAGTTTGGTTCTTTCATTTTTTTATTTTGTTTGTTGTTCAACATAATCATGATAATTATACCGATGAAAGCCGAAACAGGCCGAATGCCTGTGGCTGCGGCTAAATCCTTTGATCTTAGCAACGTGTTAAGTTCATGAGGTCACTGTCTAAAGTTGGATGGCACACTTCGCGTGTTAACTCTATGCGACCACTGACCAGCGTTTGTTAAAGGTACATGCCCACGCAGTAGGCACAAAATGTTCTTTATAGGAATTAAATAAGTGTATAATTATGTCACTATTCCACCAGTTCTAAACATTACGAGTGCCCGCTATACAAATATAATCATTTATTAATTATCAATTTACTGTTAGCGACGCGCGGCGGTAACAGTCTATTTTGATAATGTGCGTGGACGACGACTTTCACATCACGGCTTGCGGTGCGCATGCGCAGTATACTACGCGCGCCAGTCGGCTTCCCAATATGTAAACAAGAATATCAACATGTCGAAACGTCCAGGACGGAAATTGTATGAAACGGCGTCGGCCAAAAAAAAGGCGAAATGTCTGAGGGACAGGCAGTACAGAGAGAGATATAGTGGTTAATATTGGCGATCAAATCACCAAATGGAACGAGTTACGTGGAGATTTAGATTTGGACTCGAACTTAAACAATCATATACGAACTGACATGCTGTGAGTGCTTTAGAATCGTTTTCAACTTCAATGTCAGACTAGGGGGTTAACGGTACACATTTCGTAGAACGTTATATAATGAAAAATGCTTAGGATAGTCAAGCGATTCTGAAAATACAAAACTTTATTTTTTCAATTTCATTGGAATTGCATCAATTTTTTTTGAGTTTCATATGTTTTCGTCATTGGCAATGTCTTCTAATCACTTTGCCAGTGTACGTTTGTCAGTACATCAAGCCTCAAACCGTTGATGCAGCTTCAGCTGCTCTAGTTCTACAACATATGCATTCTTTACCAGAATTCACCTTTCTGGTTTCACACCGGTCACCATCAGGTACCTTTTCTTCGTCTGGTGTACAAGTTTGAGGTTGTGGCGCACCTCGACATTCACATGTACAACCAGCTTTTGTCTGAGAGGAATATATCTCTTTCTGCTCAGTATTATTCTCAGAGGTCCCATACCTCACATCTATACGCTCACAGTATTTACACTGTTTGTCATAACATGGACGCCTGCTCAGTGCATCACAGTTTGTGTGTAGTTTTCCTTGTTGGTGCTCTACTACAAAATCGTATGTGTACAACTCTGTCAACCATCTGCTTAGTTGACCCTCTAGAACTTTAAAATTCATCAGCCAGCGCAAGCTTGTGCAGTCAGTCCTAATTTTGAACTCGTGACCATACACGTAGTGGTGAAACTGGTGTATGGCTAGTATCACGGCATACAATTCTCGTCTCTTGCGCAATATCGCCTTTCCGTCTTTGAGAAACATTTTGAGTAATACGCAATTACTTTCTCTTCCCCCATTCTGTATTTGTGACAGAATTGCACCAGCGGCAGTACCAGACGCGTCCGTACTGACTAACAAAATAATCGTCATCTGTCGGAAGTGCCAAAACTGAAGACGACATCAATGCCTCTTTCAATGCATAAAATGCCCTCTCACAGCTCTCATTCCACACAAATTTTCTCCCTTACCCTCTCCGTCAGTTCATGTAAAGGCTTCGCTTTTTCTGAGAAGTGGTAAATGTACTTCCTGTAGAAAGAAGCGAGCCCAAGGAAAGATCTAACTTCCCGCACAGATCTCGGTGCCGTTTTGGCCAGTCCTTGACTGCTTTCACCTTTTCTGGGCATGTAGAAATGCCGTCTTTGCTTATGCGATGACCTAAAAATGTTACTTCATTCTGAAACAGTACAGTTTTCTTTGGATGCAGTTTCAGATTGGCTTCTCGCAATCTTTGCAATGCAATTGTCAGATTTTCAAGTGCTTGGTCAAAGCTCTTGGCATACACAATGATGTCATCCAGATATAGAACCAATATTTTGTATGTTAAGCCAGAAAATACCATCTGCATTAGCCTGGAGAAGGTACTTGGCGCATTACAAAGTCCAAAAGCCATCTTTACCCATTACATTTGACGTCCACCCTGAATGCTAAAGCTAGGTTTTGACCTGCTTACTTCATCAATCTCAGTTTGCCAGAAACCACTCCAAATCGAGACAGTGGAACCAACTAGAGCCTGTTAATGCATCTAGATTGTCGTCAATTCTTGGTAAAGGTTGAAACTTTTTAACCGTACAATTATTCAATTTTCTGAAGTCACAGCAGAACCTTACAGAGCCGTCGGGCTTCGAAACTAACAGTATGGGTGACAGCCAGCTAGAACAAGAAGGTTCTATAACTCCTGCTGCTTCCATTTTCTCAATTTCTTGTTCGGCTATCTTTCTTTTAGCCAATGGTATTCGGTAAGGGTAGGTTTTGACTGGTTTGTTGTTACCAGTGTCAATATGGTGCTTAACCATCTTTGTTGTACCGATGTCATCGGATGACCTTGAGAAACTATCCTGGTTTTCGACCAAGAAATTTTTCAGTTTCTCTTTCTGATCATTGTTTAAATCTGAACTGGATTTCTCATACAGCTCAGTCAAGTGTTCTGGTACATGCATATCATTTCCCAATTTAGGACCAGCAACATTTTGGCATACAGTTACTGTTTGAAACACAGCAGCTACTGTATTTTCATACACTGTGCAAGGTGTCTTTTTGAAATTTGCAATGCGTATTGGTACATTTCCAAATTGTGGATCAACCAAAACTTTCGCCACCAACAGTCCTGTTTATGAATAAAACCTTCAATTCCAACATTCCCACTCTTTTTCGGTTAATACGGTCAATCGGTTTACCAGGCACAATTACTTCGGTCTCGGGCGGTATTTCAAATGTTTCATTCACCGCAATTGGACAACAGCTAACTTGATCATTTTCTGCATTCAAAAACATGGGATCTCTCCCCTTTCAGTGTGATATAACCTTTAACTCAGCATAATATCACACTGGTGTTTTGTAAGAAAATCAAGACCCAAAATACCATCCAATTCTATGTCCGCTACAAGCACACTGTGCTAAATTTTCTGTTTTCCGAGGCACATATCTACCTCGGTTTTACCCAAAAATGGAGATGTTTCCCCAGTAACAGTTAGCAGTGTTGTTTGAACAGGTGTCAGATTTGGTCGGTTAAAATATGGCCAATTTTCAATAGTTTTCTTGCTTAGAATTGTGGCGTTTGCTCCAGAATCAACTAATAATGTTACAAGGTTATTGTTTATTTTTGCAGAAAGAAAATAACCTTGTTTTGCGGCAGCATTGGTTATTGCGATCTGGGGGCGGTTTGATTCGTCGGGTTGCGATCGCTCCATCCAGACATACCTTCGTTTCCCTGCCTTCTGTCGTACACTCCATTTCTACTCCTCATATTGTTGGAATAGTTTGGATTATCTCCCTTAGACCAATTGAAATTCTGCCTGCCATTTTGTACTGTAAACTGGTCTTGGTACCTGGATCGGTTTTGTGCATAGTGCGGTGGTACATTTGATCTGTTTCCACCATTATTGTACGGTCTGTTTGTCGTGTACTGATTATTCTGTCTGGTGCTTAACCATCTTTGTTGTACCGATGTCATCGGATGACCTTGAGAAACTATCCTGGTTTTCGACCAAGAAATTTTTCAGTTTCTCTTTCTGATCATTATTTAAATCTGAACTGGATTTCTCATACAGCTCAGTCAAGTGTTCTGGTACATGCATATCATTTCCCAATTTAGGACCAGCAACATTTTGGCATACAGTTACTGTTTGAAACACAGCAGCTACTGTATTTTCATACACTGTGCAAGGTGTCTTTTTGAAATTTGCAATGCGTATTGGTACATTTCCAAATTGTGGATCAACCAAAACTTTCGCCACCAACAGTCCTGTTTTTATGAATAAAACCTTCAATAAAACCAACATTCCCCACTCACTTTTTCGGTTAATACGGTCAATCGGTATTACCAGGCACAATTACTTCGGTCTCGCGTATTTCAAATGTTTCATTCACCGCAATTGGACAACAGCTAACTTGATCATTTTCTGCATTCAGAAAACATGGGATTCTCTCCCCTTTCAGTGTGATATAACCATTTACTCAGCATAATATCACACTGGTGTTTTGTAAGAAAATCAAGACCCAAAATACCATCCAATTCTATGTCCGCTACAAGCACACTGTGCTAAATTTTCTGTTTTCCGAGGCACATAATCTACCTCGGTTTTTACCCAAAAATGGAGATGTTTCCCCAGTAACAGTTAGCATGTTGTTTGAACAGGTGTCAGATTTGGTCGGTTAAAATATGGCCAATTTTCAATAGTTTTTCTTGCTTAGAATTGTGGCGTTTGCTCCAGAATCAACTAATAATGTTACAGGTTATTGTTATTTTTGCAGAAAGAAAATAACCTTGTTTTGCGGCAGCATTGGTTATTGCGATCTGGGTGCGGTTTGATTCGTCGGGTTGCGATCGCTCCATCCCGACATACCTTCGTTTCCCTGCCTTCTGTCGTACACTCCATTTCTACTCCTCATATTGTTGGAATAGTTTGGATTATCTCCCTTAGACCAATTGAAATTCTGCCTGCCATTTTGTACTGTAAACTGGTCTTGGTACCTGGATCGGTTTTGTGCATAGTGCGGTGGTACATTTGATCTGTTTCCACCATTATTGTACGGTCTGTTTGTCGTGTACTGATTATTCTGTCTGGTGCTTAACCATCTTTGTTTTACCGATGTCATCGGATGACCTTGAGAAACTATCCTGGTTTTCGACCAAGAAATTTTTCAGTTTCTCTTTCTGATCATTGTTTAAATCTGAACTGGATTTCTCATACAGCTCAGTCAAGTGTTCTGGTACATGCATATCATTTCCCAATTTAGGACCAGCAACATTTTGGCATACAGTTACTGTTTGAAACACAGCAGCTACTGTATTTTCATACACTGTGCAAGGTGTCTTTTTGAAATTTGCAATGCGTATTGGTACATTTCCAAATTGTGGATCAACCAAAACTTTCGCCACCAACAGTCCTGTTTTATGAATAAAACCTTCAATTCCAACATTCCCACTCTTTTTCGGTTAATACGGTCAATCGGTTTACCAGGCACAATTACTTCGGTCTCGGGCGGTATTTCAAATGTTTCATTCACAGCAATTGGACAACAGCTAACTTGATCATTTTCTGCATTCAGAAAACATGGGATTCTCTCCCCTTTCAGTGTGATATAACCTTTACTCAGCATAATATCACACTGGTGTTTTGTAAGAAAATCAAGACCCAAAATACCATCCAATTCTATGTCCGCTACAAGCACACTGTGCTAAATTTTCTGTTTTCCGAGGCACATATCTACCTCGGTTTTACCCAAAAATGGAGATGTTTCCCCAGTAACAGTTAGCAGTGTTGTTTGAACAGGTGTCAGATTTGGTCGGTTAAAATATGGCCAATTTTCAATAGTTTTCTTGCTTAGAATTGTGGCGTTTGCTCCAGAATCAACTAATAATGTTACAAGGTTATTGTTTATTTTTGCAGAAAGAAAATAACCTTGTTTTGCGGCAGCATTGGTTATTGCAATCTGGGGGCGGTTTGATTCGTCGGGTTGCGATCGCTCCATCCCGACATACCTTTGTTTCCCTGCCTTCTGTCGTACACTCCATTTCTACTCCTCATATTGTTGGAATAGTTTAGATTATCTCCCTTAGACCAATTGAAATTCTGCCTGCCATTTTGTACTGTAAACTGGTCTTGGTACCTGGATCGGTTTTGTGCATAGTGCGGTGGTACATTTGATCTGTTTCCACCATTATTGTACGGTCTGTTTGTCGTGTACTGATTATTCTGTCTTTTCACAGGGTTGTGTGCCTGTTTCTCTTCTAACAATTTGTCCATTTTCTCGGTCAAACTGTTAACCTTTTTTTGTTAAAATTTCAACCATTTCCGTCTGTTTGTCTGGTGTATGATCACCGGCAGTACATACTGATTTGTATCGTTGTCTATCAGCTATTCTATGTGCTTCCATGCGCACAGCTGTCTTTTCCGCCTCGTCCAGTGACTTGGGCCCCATTTCTCGTAAGCTGAGCCTTATGTCAGTATATGTCATCGCATCAATAAACTGAATAAAGACGTCTAATGCCAGTGCTTCCACTATTTCTGGATTTGCACTGGGATAAGCCTGTCTAGTCATTTTCTTAATCGATTGTGCCAGTTCAGGTATGGCTTCATTTTTACCTCTCACTCTGGATTTCAATTGAGTGCGGAATACCTCTGCACGACCCTCATATCCGTACCTGGATTTCAGTTTAGACACCAGGGCTTTAAAATCCCTGCGTTCCAGTGGGCCTAATTCATTGAGCAATGATCTTGCTCCTCCAGTCAGTGAATGTGCTAAATACAGCGATTTAGCTTCATAATTCCAACCATTAATCTCAGCTGTTATCTCAAATTGTGTGAGAAAATCGGCTAAATCCTCTGATCCATGAAATTGCTGTGGTTTCATTTTTATATTCGAGTTATCTCCTTTAGACCTGTTTCTGAGATTGGTGTACCCCACCATCTGAGTTGCTAACTCGGTTTTGTGTTCCGATTTGGTCACCCATATACATGTTTAATTAACTGGCGCTTTTCCCCAGTATGCAAACGATATCTGTGTTCGCCTTGATCAGTCACAGGCGAAATACTATTCTCATATAATTTTATTCTGGATTCAAAATCAGTCAATCGGTGTTCAATGATATCCGTCATGGAGGATAACGTGTTTTTCACTTCGGAAACCATTTCGGTCATTTGTGAATTAACCCGGTCTTCCAACCTGTTGAAAGTTACGTCTGGATCTGGTGATTCAGATCGATGTAAACTTCCATCAATACTCTGTCGGTCATCTTCCATATCATTCACAATTTCAGCATAATTGTGGTCATCAGCCATTTTGACTCATATCAGTTTTATTATTTTCTATTTTCAGATTTTAACAGATTGAAGTACAGGGAACACCGGATGTCAGAAGCTTTCAAGTTACTTGTGACTTTATTTAAATAAAATTGTATTCTTTATTATGTTGTTAAAATAAAATGGGGTCTTGGGAGATTGGGATTGGAAAACACCAGGCTTTCACACTGTTTACTGTCTGTTTCACGTTAACCTGCCCAAATTTTTAACCTATTTAAACACCCTGAAACTCCCATTTTTTTACATATAATCATTTTTCAGCAAAATTTAGCAATGAACCATCTTTTTGTTTTTCGAAATTCGGTCCTAGAATGAAGTAATAGCCCGAAATGATTAAGTGAATGGGGGTCTCCCATGTTAAAATATCACGCGCTGAGCAGTTTTCGACATTTTCCTATTGTCGAACAGCTTCCTGGATTTCTTCCTCAAAATATCGGCAATAACATCGGCTTTATGTGAACAAATCTTACCATTCTGAAAAATATAGGCATCCTGCTTCCATTAGTCGGTGTTTATATATCAATTTCATTAGTAAAGTTCTGGAATTTGGTGAAAATAGAAGATGATGTCGGTCAAATATCTCCAATCTTTGTTGTTACTCGTGACAACAGATGACAACTGAGCGCTGATTGGCTGGAATTCAGTGAAGGCGGCTGGCCTCGAAGCAAGTCCATTTCGCAGAGGGGAGAACCTGCGATTTTTTTTGTCGAAGCATAAGCGTACTGCAAATTATTTTGGCGTGGAAATTGTTTTTATGAACACTGTTAACTTTTCAGATGCAATCATTAGAAATTTGTTACATAAACAGTAATGTATTATACTGAGCTTGTGAAATTTGAACAAATTATGGCCAATTCGTGGAAGCCTGGAAAAACTTCTCTGAATTTGTGGTAACAGAATCATCAATTTATTTTCTGAAAAAAAACATGTTAAACAAAAACTGTGTCATACATCCAAATACTTGTAAGTTAAATGCTAGCTGCTGTTAAAAAGCACCTGCAAGTCACCAAAGCAACTCGTGTGGAGGGCTGAATTGGTTTCTTCTTTGTTTACCCTTTAATAATTGACTGTGTCTCAGATGATGTCTCAAATATTTATCTAAAATCTAATATGTGTTTTTTCTCGTAAGGCACAGTAAATGGAATTATATATATATTTATATTTCATCACGTTCCCAAAAACATGCGTTATATTCAGTTATATATCAAGTACATCAGGCGCGTAGCTGCATGAAGGCACTGCAGGCCCGGGCCGGGCCTGCAACATTTTCTAGAAAATGGAAAAAAAATGTGCCAGATTGCATCATTTACCTTCTAGTTTCGATATTTTTAAGGGGGCGGGCATGCCCCCAGACCCACCTAGCATACTTACTCGCACCAACGGTGCTCGAAGTCGTCAACCGGGCCTGCAGATTCAAATTGGCTAGCTACGCCCCTGTACATGCTCAGCTATCAGAAACTGTGATAAACAGGGGAGATATGTTTGTTTTGTATAATTTGACATTTTCGCAGTACATTTACAAGTAAATAAAAAAATGTATGGAATTTTATTTTGTGAAATAATAGAAATCGGTATTGTGATATGGTTTAGAGTTTCCGTACTAAGGTAGACAAGGTATAAACATGCTGACAAGATGGCGGTCGCTGGACGACAGCAGTAAGTTGTCAGTTTTAATTCAATATGTTACAGCTTACAGAACATTATCAGCAATGTATCTGGTATGTACAGACGGAGAAATGAATAAGAATTTTACGACGATCATTCTCAAAAT
>CM055275.1:64578287-64685029 GCA_029237695.1 Conchocele bisecta
TGTTTAATAAATAAAAGCTTTAAATTGGCCCAATAATCGGCGTATGTTGGCGTATATGGCCATTAGAGCCAACTATGGACTTCAACAACAATAACTTCCGGGTTAAATCTCGGTTCCGGCGTTCAGCTCATTACGTATTCAAAATTGTGTTATTTGGCTATAAGTAAAGTTTTAAACGGAGATAATTGCCAAAAATGCAAACTTTATCGGTTGATACAATTTGGAAGTGATATAGAAAAATTCGCGTTCGTAGATTACCGAATAGCGGAGAAAAGGGTTGCTACAAACTTTTTCAGAATTCGATGGATAACCAATATATTAGCCGATCTATAAATAGATCGGCTAATAATAATTACCTCTGCAAAATGTAATGGGAAACATTTTGTGAACACATGACTTGTCTGCAAATACACAAATATGATAAATGCGTGATATACACAGTGTGAGAATCGTGTTCATGGTGGCATTAAAATGTAAACAATAAATAAACGTATTGAAATTTTTTAAATACATGCAGATTGTTTTTGTTTACGTTAAATTCGTAGGTTTTTTGTCGAGCCCGCTTGCTGACAGCGAGACATAGTGATCACAATGACGTCCGGGTGTCCGTGCCTCCGTCCGTCCATGCGTCCGTCCGTGCGTCCGTCCGTTCGAAATTTGCGTTGTTAAATACCTTATATCTCTGCAGTACTAAGTCACATTGACTTGAAACTTCATATGCTTATTAGTCATCATCCATATATTTATGCTGTGTCCCACTCATGCGGCCCCTGTGCCCAAGGTCAAATGCCTCGGCGGGCTCGACATGCGGGCCGCGGCCATCTGGTATTAAAAATGCACTAGAGCAGACTGTAAAGACGCAATATATCGGGATTATATCCGACACAATTTGTATTTATTTCCACATATCAAAGTAATTCTAAGTATGGATTTTCCAAACAAACATATTAACAGCTAAATATACTAAATTGGCGGCATTTCCGTTTTATCCTGGTTATTCCAGATAGCAATATAATTGTATTACATATCATTTAAAAATAAATAAATAAACAAATCTTACGATTACACAGTTCAAAATGGTCGCACTAATTTATCAAATTCTCAATATACACACGGATATCCAGCGTACATATGTGAGAAAAAATCATTAATGTTTGTTAGACGTTGTGAAACATAATTACTACAGTTAATTGTACACGTATTTGTCATTCTGACGGGCTATTTCATAGCATAATTGGCCGTGTTGTGTTCTATAAAGATGTGTTGCCTGTTACTGTTTGGTATGCATCTCTATTGTAGATCCAGCATTTCGTGATGCTCATGCATATTATATTTTTCTTAATCATTTTACATAGTAACGGATATCTTTCTGCATGTGTGGACTCAATGTTGTCTTGAAATAATTCGGACATAGTTATCGGGGACTGTATAGCAATATTACACAGACAATGTCAGTTTTCCCGTGCACACATTAAATAAAGCCAAGTATTTGTAGTCTGGCATTACAGTCAACACATGCATACATCAACATTCACATGGGTCCATCCATTTCATCGATCATCATTCGTTTAACAGATATATACACTGGCCCTCAAATATGGACCCCAGCATACGCATTCATCAGCATCCAGACGCAAATAATCGACCAACACATAATTCGTGTTTGCCGACTTGAATTGAGGAACCTCACTAAACCGCACACCTAGGATCGCACATAACTATGGTTCAGAATGATCAAAGGCCTGATTTACAGTGAAACCTGTCTAAGCCGGACACCCTGGGGATCTCCCATTATGTCCGGTTTAGAGAGGTTTCACTGTATAACAAATAGTAAACGAGTTTAAACATGGTTTCAGGGCGAACGTGACCGACATTGCTAATTGTTTGCTTTTTGTTTCAGAAACGTCTAAATAGGTAGGATCGGCATCTCATCACTAGGTAGTCTCGGGGTCACATGACTTGTTGGACCGTTTGTGTAACTCAAGCTGACGAGACAATTCGGTAGCCTAGCTGGCATGATGCTTGTATTGCATTTGCAAAAGTGTTCCAATGTCGTGTGTGTGATTTTAGTGCAGCTTCTATGCGAGTATATCCGAAGATGTTGTAGCGGAGAAATCGCCACCATGCCGCTGCAGTTTAGCACGTGCATGGCGGGGACTGGGTTTAGGCGGATGTTCGGGATATCACTACGTCAGTGCGCGGACGAGTGCGCATTAAGAGGGAAGTGCCTGTCGATACAGTATCACCATCGCACCTCCATGTGTGATCTGTGGGATTTCGAACCGTCACAGCGGGAAGACGGCGGCCTACATCGATGTTTCGGCGTCGTTTACTGGAGAAAATCCATAGTATGTATCAACCCTTACACTGCCGAATTAAATGTTGTCGTCTGCTGTTTATTTTTTATTTTCGATTTTTCTCATCAAAAACATGGTTTGACAGCATTTTAGAATCATTTCAGTGGAAAAGATTCTAAAGTGCTGTCAAACCATGTCTTTATTGAGAAAGAAGGCAAAAATAAAGCATCAGCAGACGACAATTTTCATGCTCAGCAGTCTAAGGGTTAACTCTTTGCATGCTAGCGGTGCAAATATCCGCCAAACAAATTAGGAGTATATTTTTTATTTTTTTATTTCTCTCTGTAAATATGTTTTGGAATTTCATTAGAATCGAGTCCTGGACTCGATTCTAATGACACTCCAAGACATATTCATAATATTTTTAGGGCGAAATAAAAATAAATACTATGAATTGCCGTCTGCTATTTTTGAACTATTTATAGACTACAAATTTCCCAGCATTAGAGGATTTCCTCTCATTTTGCTAAAATGTTCAAGAAAAGAAAGTTGCTGAATTATGTTCAAATTTCTAAAACTGTGATTTTTTCTCTTTGTTTTTGGACACATTTCCACGTTTTCACAATGTCCTGTTACTATTTCACAGTGGAACCTCTCTAAATAAGAGATGGGTTGTGGTCTAGAGGTTAGAGCATTGACCTTCAGTAACATAGGCTGCGGGTTCAATCCATAGCGGTGGTTTAAACAAACACAGTGTTCATATCATTTCCGTCCTACTGTTTGATGAGACTTGAAATCGAAGTTTCGTCTCTGCGTGACCTGCGTCTCTGCGTTACCGAAAATAGATGTCTGCTGATAATTCATATTTTGTCTTTTCTCTCAGTAAAAACATGGTTTGGCAGCATTTTAGAATCATTTCCATTGGAAATGATTCTAAAGTACTGCCAAGCCAAGTTTTTGTGGATAAAAATGGAAAAATAAAAATAAAAAAATATTCAGCAGACGACACAAATTAATTCAGCATTGTAAGGGTTAAGTTGCAACTAGAGCAAGTGAGCAGAGACTCGTGGATACCCCCGGATAGCGCCACCAGGGCTGACAAATAAAAACTTAACGCAAATCTTACAGACGGAAATATGAAAACTATATACCCCTCGACATACTTCGTATGCTGGGGTATAAATTACCATTTTACTACCGTAAGTTCTCACAAAGCAAAATTATTTGTGCAGCAATTTCTAAGAGTCAAAAGTAGATGGCAACGGTCAAAAGATCCCAAAAGGGATAATGAGACATATATCATTTCTGTATAAAATGCTATAACCCTTGAACGTGCAAACAGAAATAAATAAAACACTTATTAGGCGTAAACAAAAAATGTTTGTTTCCACTAACCCGACGATTCTCTTTTGTCCGCCGACCCTACAGTTTTTTTTCGTCATATCGGTAATTTTTTTGATAAAAACAGTATATTTTCACTAACCCATAGTGGGTTAACCCTTCCTACGCTGTTGACGGAAATTGCCGTCTGCTGTTTTTAATCTTTGCTTTAATTCTTAACAAAAAACTGGTTTTGACAGCACATGAGAATCGTCTCCACTGGAGACGATTCTCATGTGCTGTCAAAACCAAGTTTTTGTCTAGAAATATTGAAAATAAAACATTTCCAGCAGACGACAACATTTAATTCAGCGTAGTAAGGGTTAACATATCCAGTACAAAAAGTGTGTCGTGAATGGAAACAAAATTCGAGAAAAAAAATAAGTTTCGCCTACATACTACCTACCCTATTTTCCAGGTGTTAGCGGAAACAAACAATTTTTTTGTTTGGCCTTAGCTGTTGCCGGTACGTTGAACCTATTCAGTTTCAATATGCCTGAAATGTCAGGGTATCAAGTTTGGAGAGGTTGCACTGTAAGTTAGCCTCCTTCTTTCACTGGCCCCTATACATCCGGTATATCAGCACGATAAGATAAGTACAGTCGAACCTCCCCGAACGGCCACCTCTCTACAACAACACCCTCATCTGTAACAGCCGCTATTTTTATATCCCAAATGGATGATTTTCTCTATATCTAACCCTTAGACTGCTGAACACGAAAATTGTCGACTGCTGTTGCTTTTGCCTTCGTTCTCAATAAAAACATGTTTTGACAGCACTTCAGAATCATTTCCATTGGAAATGATTCTGAAATGCTGTCAAAGCATGTATTTGATGAGAATTATCGAAGAAAGTAAATAAACAGTAGACGACACAATTTAATTCATCGTTAACCTCCCTACAACTGCCAACTCTCTACAACAGCCAGTTTTGCGTCTTCCCATGAGAGGCTGTTGTAGAGAGGTTGCACTGTACTTTCGTTTCCCATTGAAACACAATGGAACACATGCAGTCAATATTTTTTCCATATTGACGTCTCGTGAGTGCATATCGGTCACCTGATAAATAGTGTATAGAGGATATTCATATTTTTGCAACGAATATGACATATATGTTCATCGAGTGGTGTGGAATGTCCATAGTTCACGAGTGCGTTAGGCACTCGTGAAATATGGACATTTCACACACGAGGATGAACATATATGTCATATTCTATTTATTATATACCGCTCCATTTAATTCTGGAATGTCCATATTTCACGAGTGCCGTTAGGCACTCGTGAAATATGGACATTTCACACCACGAGATGAACATATATGTCATATTCTATTTATTATATACCGCTCCATTTAATTCAGCATTAACCTGCCTACAAGAGCCACGTCTCTACAACAGCCAGTTTTTCGTCTTCCCATGAGAGGCTGTTGTAGAGAGGTTGCACTGTATGTGTAAGTGACATTCACTAGTGAACAGGGGCTCGTTTCACTAAATTTCGTACGACTAAAACGTTAGTAAGTGTAAAATGATGATAGTCTGTAAATTTCACATTAACACAGATTTCTTGTAAACAATTATTGGATTTAAATTTATTGAGCATAGGCTGCTCAATAAATGTAAATCCAGCAATTGAAATTGTCAGACGATCCTGAATTTGCACTTACGAACATCTTAGTCGTACGAAGTTTAGTGAAACGGGCCCCAGGTGTTATCAGTTCAGATAAAAGCAGTGAAACGTATCACACTCTGGATGGCCCACTTGGAGAGGGTCTAACGTATACGTATCGACGGCCGCGGAGCACCGGTCTAACCCAGTGGCTTTAGCTAGCAGAAACGGACGAGTAGGGTAAAGTTTGTCGAATGGGTTATTTACTAGGTCCTGGGTCCGAGTCTTGCACTTGTGACTTGGATCGTACCACAGTACTGTATGTACATACGTCTTGAAACATCTGTGAACAACATTGACATATCTGTGACTATAAATGGAGAAATGGCACGTAAACTGTTGTGATACGATTGGTCTGGTGAATCTACTGGGTACCCCGCCTCCCCCCCCCCACCCCCCCCCCCGCCCCACCCTACCCGCGCGAAGTGTATGTTGTTACCACTCAGTTGAACCGTCTCGCCGAGACGGTTCATCTGAGTCGTAACAACATACACTTTTGATAAGAAATGAGAAAATTGCAGAAAAATATTAACATTCCGTTTTTTTATACATCTGTGAACAACTTGACATATCTGTGACTGTGAATGGAGAAATGGGACGTATGGCAGTTGTGATACAAATTAACGTCTCAGGGGCGCCGGAAGCATCATAAGATTAGTCGGCGAATCTACTGGGTAACCCGCCCCTCGCCCCCACCCACCCTACCCACCCAAAGTGCGTGTTGTTACCACTCAGTTGACCGTCTCGCCGAGACGGTTCAACTGAGTGGTAACAACATACACTTTTGATAAGAAATGAGAAAATTGCAGAAAAATATTACATTCCGTTTTTTTATACATGAATTACAAATATGTTAAATCATTGATCGGCACAGGCGGACATGCGGACATGCCGCACCTGTTCCGACGCCCCTGCGTCTAAATGTACACTCTGACCTACAAGCGCACTGCTGCAGCCTGCTGTGGTGTTTACTAGACTGGGTGGGTGGACCGATCTGGGAGGGACTGCAGTCGTCACGAAGGCGATACGCCCCGTTTCTTCAGTCACGATAAACGAACCGTGTTTTTGATTTACAGATCGGCGATACACTTCCCTGTGAGTGTGGTGATGACGAACGCTTGTGACGTCACATCCGGCACGTGCCATGTCAAAGGTAAGTCTTTACTGTATCGTATTTTGCATTGAAACATGTCCACAACATTCCATTGCACCTCGGGTGTTATTGTTGTATTCTCATTAGATAACAATAATTTCCCAAACCATGGTTTAAGAAAACTACAATTTGGGATCTCAAATGGCAGTTTAAGCACAAACTAGGGTTTGAGGTTTAAAGGTACATGCCACTCAGTAGGCACAAACTGTTCTTCATAGGAATGAATAAGTGTATAATTGTGTCAATATTCCACCTGTTCTAAAAACTTACGGGTGCCCGCTATACAGATATAATCATTTAGTATTATTTAGTTTATGATAGTGACGCGCGGTGGTATCAGGCTAATATTTCATATGCAAAATAGGCATGATATATTTTAATTATTTATACTAATTACATGCGTCACCTGAACAAATAACATTTTAGACAAATTAGTTAGTATGATCATTGTACATCAACAAATAATTCCAGCACAAAAATATTTTACACATTTCCTAACATTTGATTGGCCCGTAGCAAGTCTATGTCCAAAATTTATATCCCAGTAAACTCCCACGCCGAACTACTTTCCGTAACCGTGAGGCGCAGTTAAAATAATTCTTAAGAAAACGGAAAAATAAACACATTTTCTTCATGGAATTTATTTCAAAATCCTGGAATTACAAGGAATGAATGGCCTTTTTGTGGAATTTATCGGGGATGTAAACTTGGAAAAGTCGCGGGAATAATGGACGAGGCCTTTCGGCCATTCGTCCAGTATTCCCGCGACTTTTCCAAGTTTATACCCCGATAAATTCCACAACAATGCCATTCATTCCTACAATAAATACAGAGAATATTTTGTATTGTCCATTAACATTTTAAGGAAACACGGTTATCGCCCTTGATATCAGTGTGGACATTTATGTCCGATATAAAATGTATAATAATGCCAATCAATACGTGGGGTAATGGTGAATGAATGTTTGTTTTGCCAGAAAATGTCTCAGAATATGTCTCTGATATAATGAACATGCTGTGCCTACTGAGTGGACATGTACCTTTAAACTCCAAACCATGGTTTAAGGAATTAGTGTGCATTTGGCTTGCCACAGCCATGCTCTGTCACACGCACAGGCACTTGTATGAACGGCAAAACGCTGTTTAAAGGTACATGCCCACTCAGTAGGCACACACTGTTCTTTACATCAGAGATATCATCCGAGACATTTTCAGGCAAAATAATCATCAATTCACTATTACCCCAACAGTAATGATTGGCATTATTATACATTATATCAGATATAAATTTCCACACAGATATCAGGGGCGATAACCGTGTTTCCTTAAAATGTTAACGGACATTTTTATTATTTATATTTTGATGTGCAATGATCATACTTTATAATCTGTAGAAAATATTATTTATTTATGGGACGTATTTAAATGTAATAATTAAGTATAAATTTAAAATTAAAAAACATATCATGCCTCACTTGCATGTAAAAATACCATAATACCACCGTGCGTCTCTATCAGTAAATTAAATATTACTAACTGATTATATCTGTATAGCGGGCACTCGTAATTTTTAAACTGGTGGAATAGTGACACAATTATACACTTATTTAATTTCTGCAAATAACATGTTGTGCCTACTGAGTTGGCATGTACCTTTAAATCATACCCAATTTCACTCTGATATTAAACGTTTACAAGGTACGGCACTCGCCATCTTTTCAACCATCGGAAGTGGTACTAGTGTACCTTGGGCCCGGCTCGCTGATTCAGTAATTGTAACGCGCGAGACGGCCGGGACCAGCAGACGGCCGGGATCCTGCTGGTCCCGGCCTTCGCGCGCGTTACAATTACTGAATTAGCGAGCCGGGCCCAAGGGAATTAATTCACTTCCGTTGGTCACACGGCGGGAAAAATGCGCACCGACTCGTCACTCGAACCGGGGACCTCTGATTTACCGTACCATCGCCATACTTACTGATCTAACGGATCTTCATGAGCTGCATTTGGTGGTCCAGGGAGTTCGGCACAGACTTATGTCGTTTTGCGAAGAATCGATTTCCGTGTCGGTAGACACAGGAATCGATTATTCGCAATAACGACAGAAGTTTGGGCGAAAATACAAAGACCACGTAATACGTAATAAGGACAATATCAAAACATACGTACTTTGAATCAGATGGATTCTGGAAGTTTCAGTACTTGTTGTTGTTGTTAGTACCACGTGAGCATACACCTTGTATACGGTTCCCTTAAATGTCATTATAATTTAAGAGGTCAGTGTAGGAAGAGTTAGCCCCCTTCTTCCACTTACTTCAATTAATTTCTTCACGATGTTATCTCCAACAGAATGTCCAGAACTAGTGGCCCCTGCGCACGGTGACCTCCTGGGTAACACGTGGGCGGTGGGCAGTCACGCCGTGATTCTGTGTAACCATGGATACACGTCGCCAGGCAACGGAGACCGGTACACACAGACCGAGTGTCAGGCGACGGGACAGTGGGACTCAGACTCGCTGACCACGTGCGTGCCTGTCGGTAAGTACCGTGGACATCCGCATGTGTTAATCTTGCACAGATTATCAACGTTTCTCCACACATCCGCCTGCGTTAATCCTGCACAGTTTGTCAACGTTTCTGTACACATCCGCATGCGTTAATCGTGCCCAGATTATCTACGTTTCTGACACAACCGCATGCGTTAATCGTCAACAGATTATCAGCATTTCTGTACACAATCGCCTGTGGTGATCTTGCCCATATTATCAACGTGTCTGTACACATCCGCCTGCGTTAATCGTGCCCATATTATCTACGTTTCTGTACACATCCGCCTGCGTTAATCGTGCCCACATTACCATCAACGTTTCTACAATATTTTCTAAGATTATTAAAGTTTCTGTACACATCCGCATCCTTTAATCTTGCCCAGATTATATCAACGTTTCTGAACATTTAATGGCAATGCCAACTCGCAATCAAACACTTTGATTGTATGATCCTGTATGTTTAGCACAGCTGCAAATACCAGCATGTTGAGTGTTAGTACGTATCCAGGAAAGAACAATACAATAATATCATCATTCATTTTACACCCATTAACTACTGTACCAGACACATACGTGGATTCTCAGTCTCGGGCCTACATCAAAATTACATTAATCAGGGGCGTCGGAACAGGTCCGGCAGGTATGTTATCAGTCAGTACGTATTCGGTCAATACAGGGCAGGTTACCTGATAAATATCAATAATGTCCCATCCAATCTGCCTGGATGTCCCTATTTGACACACTTATGTGGCCCAGATCTGTGAAAACAGGGCTTATTGTTGTTTTTGTTTATTCAGCTCATTAATTTTATTTCATTAACACTTTGCATGTGGTGAAAACAACAGCCTACAGAGTAGGATTATTTTCTTTTATCCCGTCAACACAGTGCGTATGTACCGTGAAACATTTTTGATATCCTGTCAATGCGACCTAATCACTGTGTATGAATATGTGCGGTGGCTGGGTTATTTTTATTGCATTTTAAAGCTATTTGTAGGTGTTGACGGGAATAGAATAGTAGGTTAGTGCCGTGAATGGGAAAACATATATTGCGTGGCACTAACCTACTATTCTCTATATTTCTGTCTGCGCTCTCACCTTCCCATAAGCCCCATTTCTTCAGTCACAGCCACATTTATGTGGCTGTGACTGAAGAAATGGTGCTTATGGAATTTGTATCTCATTAAAATTGACCATGTACGCGTAGTTGCTGAGTTAATTTATAAAAATGTAGGCGAATGTATCGCAAAACAGCAGGTACAACTATGTGTGACGTACATCGATTATCGTCATATAGTACAATCCCACACGCCAGGTTTCCATGCGACCAGCGGACTGACTGATCCTAAGATGAATGAACTGATCATTTGTATATGTTATCTCCGTTGAGATAGCATATTGTGTCACGCACATTTCTATGGGGGCAGCCATTGATCGTGCTACGCCTTAATGGCGAATACGACGAATACAATAGTGCCCTGTGCCAACTACCCTATGGCATTTTGGTCTGTCTTGCTTTGTATCTAAAACTCTACATATACTATTCCCTATAGTTTTCACAATTTTGTGCTCAGTTTATCAGTTAAATTCTGGAATATACTAATCAAGATACTTCGTGTGTATGAATACAGCAGCTATTATCGTTATGTCTCACGGGACAGTACGGAAGCTAGTAGTAAAAGAGGGTGGACGATTTGCTATATATTTCAGTACTGACCCTGCAAGTTACACCAGTGTGTTTGACAAAGTTAACACACACCGATCAGTTTTTGTGGAGCTAACATATTTCAGTACTTTCAGTACTTTGATTTCTATTTGTGGCGGTGACTCGAGAAATGGAGATTGGTTTATGGGATGTGTATGGAGGGACTTCTGACTACAATACTTCTAACTTAATTACTTCTAACTTCCTTATTTGTAACTTCCTACTTCCTTACTTCTAACTTCTAACTTCATTACTTCTAACTTCCTTACTTCTTACTTCTAACTTCCAACTTCAGTACTTCTACTTTTAACTTTATTACTTCTAACTTCATAACTTCTTACTTCTAAGAAGTAATGCAGTTAGAAGCAAGAAAGTTAGAAGTAAGGAAGTTAGACGTAAGAAGTGATGTTCGACGTTCGAAGTAAAAAGTAAATAAGTTAGAAGCAAGAAGTAATGAAGTTAGAAGTAGGAAGTAATGAATTTGAAAGTTAGAAGTCAGGAAGTAGGAAGCAAGGAAGTTAGAAGTCAGGAAGTAGGAAGTAAGGAAGTTAGAAGTCAGGAAGTAGGAAGTAAGGAAGTTAGAAGTAATGAAGTTGAAAGTTAGAAGTCAGGAAGTAGGAAGTAAGGAAGTTAGAAGTCAGGAAGTAGGAAATAGGAAGTAGGAAGTAGGAGGTTAGCAGAAAGAAAGTAGGAAGTAAGGAAGCTAGAAGTATTGAAGTCAGAAGTCCCTCCAGGGCTTACTTCTAACTTCCTTGCTTCTAACTTCATTACTTATAAGAAGTAATGAAGTTAGAAGCAAGGAAGTTAGAAGTAAGGAAGTTCGAAGTAAAAAGTAAAACAGTTAGAAGTAGGAAGTAATGAAGTTGGAAGTTAGCAGAAGGAAAGTAGGAAGTAAGGAAGTAGGACATAATGAAGTTTGAAGCAGGAAGTAGGAAGAAGGAAGTAAGGAAGTTAGAAGTCAGGAAGTAGGAAGTAGGAAGTAAGGAAGTTATAAGTCCCTCCAGGGCTTCCATAGCTTTGTGACCAGTGTAGCTCTCGGATCAAATAGCACACGTATGTAGCGTGAAAACGATATGTATATTACTTGTTAGAAGCATGCTGGGCGTTTCATTGATGCAATGACGAACAGTGCAGGGGGCCGTTTCACTAAACTTCGTACGACTAAAATGTTCGTAAGTGCAAAATTATGATAGTCTGTAAATTTCACATTAACATTGTTTTCTTGTAAATAATGTATGGATTTACATTTATTGAGCATAGGCTGCATATGCAGCCTATGCTCAATAAATGTAAATCCATAAATTGAAATTTACAGACGATCTTAAATTTGCACTTACGAACATTTCAGTCGTAAGAATTTTAGTGCTCAATAAATGTAAATCCATACATTATTTACACCATCTGATTCCCGTAGTGTAAAGTCGTGACTCGTGTTCCTAAATTGTATGAAAGCAACGACGCGAAAATTGCAAACTCATTCCTCTAATTGAAAATCGAAGTAGCTTAACACGGACTCCATATGGAGCAGCAGCAGCAGCAGCAGCACTAGTGGAATACAGTGTATGGCAAATATTGGTCGCCGACCGCGAAAAGGGATTTATCCCGTCAACACAGTGCGTATGTGCCGTGAAATACGGTGCCGTGAAACATTTTTGATATCCTGTCAATACGATTTGGAGATGCGATTGGGGTTGGGGTTTTATTTTTTGCATTTTAAAGCTTTTTGTAATGTTGACGGGATAAATAGAATAGTAGGTTAGTGCCGTGAATGGGAAAAATATCTGGCGCGGCACGGAAACGGGATGTGCTCGGCAGAGCCTCGCCCATCCCGTTTCCTAAGCCTTGCCAGATATGTTTTCCCATTCAAGGCACTAACATACTATTCTCAATCTATTTTCCTTATTTCTGAACCAAAGTATATGTTGTGACCACTCATTTGAACCGTCTCGGCGAGACGGTTCAAATGGTGGTCACTACATATACTTCTGATGAGAAATAAAGAAATTCATAAGCGTTGCCGGATATTTTTTGCCATTCACGGCACTAACCTACTATTCTCTATCTTATGAACATAGCCTATGCGCAATAAATGTAAATCCAATAATTGTTTACAAGAAAACAGTGTTAATGTTAAATGTACAGATCATCATACTGTTGCAGTTACGGACATTTTAGTCGTACGAAGTTTAGTGAAACGGCCCACAGAACCGCCTGCGTTATATTGGTCACATTATCAATGTTTCCGAACAGCTGTTGCCAATGTCAACGCGCAATGAAGCTGCTTGTTTTCAAGCATAATATCAAGTATATTGAAATGTAGGTTTCTACAAATAATTGCAAGATCAGCGCAGGAGGGAGTGTACTTTGACCACAGTTGAATAGTGCATACCGTGACAACAGTTCATTGTATCGACGGATACAGCTATTATATATAGCCATCGACATGCGATGCTTAATGTATATGTAATGGTAGAAATTGGCACCCGCAGACCTTCCAAACCCTGGCATATGAGCACAGAAAATATGTCAATGGCCGTTGACCCGTTTTCCTTTCCGAATTTAGTATTGGATGCAATGCAGTCAAAATGTGTGCTTTCAATTCAGGAGGATATGAGACGGTTAATTTAACCTAGCTAGTTCATTCTCCTACCACACTGTATCAGAATGTCAGACCGTGTATGAGTGCATACGATATATGGAGGCTCGGCCGCAACAGTGGTATCCTATATACAGGGCTCCAGATAAGCAATTAGTAATTGAGTATTTCACTCCATCATTTCTGAAGCAATTGGGTAAAATAAAATCACACTACTGTTTACACATCAACAGACAGCAATTATTGAATAGTTTGCTTCGAAATGAAAACATGTCTTGGAATTTCATTAGAATTGTCTCCTTGGAGACAATTCTAATGAAATACCAAGATGCGTTTTCATGGAAAATAAGAAAACTATGCTATATTTGTGGTTTATTTATTGTTTTATGCAGCATGATAAATGAACCACAAAATTGTAATTGTTTTCTGATACTCGCTACTTCTGATTTCAATTGGGTTTTTGGCAATTTTAATTGGGTATTTACGCAAATACGCAGCTTATCTGGAGCTCTGTAATATATATATGTTATTGGTCAAGACAAGCGGATCAAGCAAGAAAGGGGCTGGCTATGCTATGATATGCTATGATAGAGTGTTCATTGTATCAACAGGTACATATATTATGTATATTCATTGACATGCAATGCTTCATAATGATCCAGAGGGGCCACTACGCTTTATTGCATCACAATTGAACTGGTCAGTGGAAGGAATGCTCAGTGGAAGAGAGAGGGGGGAGGGTGGGGGGAGAGGGGGGCTAAGTCCCTTTAAATTACGCCGGCATTTTCCCAGATAATTACTGTCTGTTCCACGATTATTGTTGGACAATTAAACACATTCATATAACAATTCGTTCCCACGAAATAAAAATTGTTAATTCGTGGGAACGAATTGTTATATTGAGGGAACGAATTGTTATTTCGTGGGTACGAATTGTTATTTTGTGGGAATGAATTAATAAAAATAAGATTTTTACGTCCCCTGCGGGGCTCCCGTCGTAAAAGTCATGTGATAAACAGAACCTCAAACTCGTTTCAATTTGATATGATATTTATGAAAATTGTGCGTGACTCGTTTAATAAATCTCATATTCAATGGAAACTTGTTTGAGATCCTCTATACTGTATATAAAATCATTAAAATGGCGATAACTTTGTTATTGCAGAGGTCCCTCAAAAGACACAATCCTTATTTATTTTTATACATCACACGACTGGGCAGATTGCAAATATTTCTGACTTATTCCGTATAGCCCATGCGCCTATTGTTGTTTATTCCTTTGATCTTTTAAAAAATAAATAACACATGAACCCAAATGTTAGTTCGTCCGTTAGTCCGTTTGGATTTGCGTTAACGTTTTTGTTTGTCGGTCCAGGCAGTGGCCGGTGGTATCCATGAGCCTCTGCTCAGTTGCTCTAGTTGAGCATGAAATATAATTTTGTTTACAAAAGTGAAAGTGAATGGGTTTAACGTCCCAGTGCTAAGGTCATATTGAGACGGGACCTCGGTTTCAAGTCTGATATTGTTGACAAGCATAGTTACAACGTACTAATATTCTTAGTAATACGAATGACTTGTCTAATTTGTCAATTTGTTTTTATTGCAGTTTAAATGAGACTTTGTTGTTTTATTTGCAGGTAAAAACGGCAAAATACATTTAACCAAACCAGAAATACATTTTGTTTTAAAGTCACTCTTTTTATTAAATTTTTAACCACATGGTCGAAAATTTAATAAAAAGAGTGGCGTTAAAACAGTGTGTATTAAATGCGCTTCCTTCGGAGGTTATTGGAAATTAGCATAAGACAATATATTTGAACTCTTTCCTTTGTGGTATTATATTTTTAGTTATTAATTAGATATTCAGTGTCTATACGTAAATCCACATAGGTGGCTGCGATTGGAAAAATAGGCCTTATGCGTTTTTACACCTTGTACATTAGGATCAGCACAGTTCGTTATTATATCGACGAAACACCCGTCATATTTCTAACAACTGAAGCAATATAGATCATTATCAGTCTACATGAGTGCGTATATAACAACTGAAGCAATAGTCATTATCAGTTACTGAGTGCGTATTTCTAACAAGAAGCAATATAGATCATTATCAGTCTACTGAGTGCTATTTCTAACAATGAAGCAATATAGATCTTTCAGTCTATGAGTGCGCTATTTCTAACAACTGAAGCAATATAGATCATTATCAGTCTACATGAGTGTGCTATTTCTAACAACTGAAGCAATATAGATCATTATCAGTCTACATGAGTGCGCTATTTCTAACAACTGAGCAATATAGATCATTATCAGGCTACATGAGTGTGCTATTTCTAACAACTGAAGCAATATAGATCATTATCAGTCTACATGAGTGTGTATTTCTAACTTTGAAGCAATATAGATTATTATCAGTCTACATGAGTGTGCTATTTCTAACAACTGAAGCAATATAGATCATTATCAGTCTACATGAGTGCGCTATTTCTAACAACTGAAGCAATATAGATCATTATCAGTCTACATGAGCGCTATTTCTAACAAGAAGCAATATAGATCTTATCAGTCTAGAGTGTGTATTTCTAACAACTGAAGCAATATAGATCATTATCGTCTACATGAGTGTGCTATTTCTAACAACTGAAGCAATATAGATCATTATCAGTCTACATGAGTGCGCTATTTCTAACAACTGAAGCAATATAGATCATTATCAGGCTACATGAGTGTGCTATTTCTAACAACTGAAGCAATATAGATCATTATCAGTCTACATGAGTGCGCTATTTCTAACAACTGAAGCAATATAGATCATTATCAGTGTACATGAGTGCGCTATTTCTAACAACTGAAGCAATATAGATCACTTATGTCAGTCTACATGAGTGTGCTATTTCTAACAACTGAAGCAATATAGATCATTATCGTCTACAGAGTGTATTTCTAACAATGAAGCAATAGATCATTACAGTCTATGATGCGCTATTTCTAACAACTGAAGCATATAGATCATTATCAGTCTACATGAGTGCGCTATTTCTAACAACTGAAGCAATATAGATCATTATCAGTCTACATGAGTGTGCTATTTCTAACAACTGAAGCAATATAGATCATTAAGTACATGAGTGCGTCTAACAATGAAGCAATATAGATATTCAGCTACATGTCTATTTCAACAACTGAAGCAATATAGTCATTATCATCTACATGAGTGCGCTATTTAACAACTGAAGCAATATAGATCATTATCAGTCTACATGAGTGCGCTATTTCTAACAACTGAAGCAATATAGATCATTATCAGGCTACATGAGTGTGTATTTCACAACTGAAGCAATATAGATCATTTTCAGTCTACATGAGTGGCTATTTCTAACAATGAAGCAATATAGATCATTATCAGGCTACATGAGTGTACTATTTCAAACTGAAGCAATAGATCATTATCAGTGGATTTCAACAATGAAGCAATATGATCATCAGTCTACATGAGTGTGCTATTTCTAACAACTGAAGCAATATAGATCTTATCAGTCTACATGAGTGCGCTATTTCTAACAACTGAAGCAATATAGATCAGATCTATTCATGAAGCATTGATCTAATCATGAGGCAATAGTCTTACAGGTCTACAGAGCTATTTTCTAACAACTGAAGCAATATAGATCATTATCATCTATGAGTGCGCTATTTTCTAACAACTGAGTATAGCTTCATTACAGTCTAACAGAGTGCTATTTCTAACAACTGAAGCAATATAGATCATTATCAGTCTACATGAGCGCTATTTCTAAACAACTGAAGCAATATAGATCATTATCAGGCTACATGAGTGCGCTATTTCTAACAAGAAGCAATATAGATCATTATCATCTACATGAGTGCTATTTCTAACAACTGAAGCAATATAGATCATTATCAGTCTACATGAGTGTGCTATTTCTAACAACAATGAAGCAATATAGATCATTATCAGTCTACATGATTGCGCTGATTTCTAACAACTGAAGCAATATAGATCATTATCAGGCTACATGAGTGCGCTATTACTAACAAACTGAAGCATATAGATCATTATCAATCTACATGAGTGCGCTATTTCTAACAACTGAAGCAATATAGATCATTATCAGTCTACATGAGTGCGCTATTTCTAACAACTGAAGCAATATAGATCATTATCAGGCTACATGAGTGTGCTATTTCCAACAACTGAAGCAATATAGATCATTATCATAGTCTAACATGAGTGTGCTATTTCTAACAACTGAAGCAATATAGATCATTATCAGGCTACATGAGTGTACTATTTCTAACAACTGAAGCAATATAGATCATTATCAGTCTACATGAGTGCGCTATTTCTAACAACTGAAGCAATATAGATCATTATCAGGCTACATGAGTGCGCTATTTCACGAGGAGCTACACTGATCACAAATCTCCATTTCAGTAGCAAATTTCACCAACATTGCAAAGTATTCTTTCCTAGCAAAGTACACTGATCACAACTCTCCATTTCAGTAGCCTATTTCACCAACATTGCAAAGTATACTTTCCTAGCAAAGTTCACTGATCACAACTCTCCAATTCAGTAGCCTATTTCACCAACATTGCAAAGTATACTTTCCTAGCAAAGTACACTGATCACAACTCTCCATTTCAGTAGCCAATTTCACAAACATTGCAAAGTATTCTTTCGTAGCAAAGTACACTGATCACAACTCTCCATTTCAGTAGCCTATTTCACCAACATTGCAAAGTATACTTTCCTAGCAAAGTACACTTTGAGGGAGAAATTTTCAATTTTAAGATAAATTTATTAATTTTTATTATACTGATTTTATTACATTATCACAGCCATTTTTGGCTGTGATAATGTAATCAATTCAGTATAATAATTCTGCATACTTTTAATCATCAAATATATGCAGTCGTTAGTTCTATATGAAATAATGCATTTCAGGAAATGTAAATGATTACTCCCTCAAAGTATACTTTGCTAGATAAGTATACTTTGCAATGTTGCTGAAATAGGCTACTGGTCTTGACCAGTTAGTAAGCCATCCTGACGCGATCTTCGCGACTTCTACCCGGTCAAGACGTGATGCAGTACATGTATTAACAAATGCTTTAAAGGTACATGCCCACTCAGTAGACACAAACTGTTATTTATATTAGCGATATCTGAGACATTTTCTGGCAAAATAAATATTACTTCACCATTACCCCACGTATTGATTGGCATTATTATACATTTTATATTAGACGTACATTTCCACACCGATATTCGGGGCGATAACCGTGTTTCCTTAAAATGTTAACGGACATTACTATTTATTCTCTGTATTTATGTTTTGATGTGCAATGATCATACTTTATAATCTGTCGAAAATATTATTTTTTCAGGTGACGCATTTAATTAGTATAAATAATTAAAACATATCATGCCTCAGTTGCCTGATACAACCGCGCGTCACTACCAGTAAAATACACATTACTAAATGATTATATCTGTATAGCGGGCACTCGTAATTTTTAGAACTGGTCTAATAGTGACACAATTATACACTTTTAATTAATTCTTATAAAGAACATGTTGTGCCTACTGTGTGGGCATGTCACTTTAATAAATACTATTGCATTGTATCGCATTGTATACTCAAATCCATATCACTAGAGGGCAATAACACGTTTTAACGATCTATTTGTGTTAATTATTTCGTCCAATGTATCTCGTCTAGACAAGTTAATAGCACAGATCAGTAGCCTATTTCACCAACATTGCAAAGTATACTTATCTAGCAAAGTATACTTTGAGGGAGTAATCATTTATTTTTCCCGAAATGCTTTGCTTCATATAGAACTAACAACTGCATATATTTGATGATTAAAAGTATGCAGAATTATCATACTCAATTTATTACATTATCACAGCCAAAATGGCTGTGATAATGTAATAAATTCAGTATAATAAACATTAATAAATTTAAGCATACTTTACATTTAAGGATACATTTATTAATTTTTATTATACTGAATTCATTACATTATTCCGTATAATAATTCTGCATACTTTCAATTATCAAATATATGCAGTCGTTAGTCCTATATGAAACAATGCATTTCGGGAAAAATAAATGATTACTCCCTCAAAGTATACTTTGCTAGATAAGTATACTTTGCAAGTTTGATGAAATCGGCTACATGCAGGTTCAGCCAATCAAGTGACGTGGTAGTGTATCGCGGGTTGAACGATAGTTCGTGTTAGTTAATTCGTCCAATGTATCTAATAAGTCGTCTCGATGTGATAATTATGTCGTTAAGACGATTTACAAGGTGCGCTTATACTTGTAAACTAGCTGCGCTAATCTTGATTTTTGTCAATTTACTTATTTCAAAATACTTGAATATAGAGAATAGTACGTTAGTGCCGTGAATGGGAAAACATATCTAGCAAGGGTTAGGAAACGGGATGGGCGAGGCTCTGCCGAGCACATCCCGTTTCCGTGCCGCGCCAGCTACTTTTTTCCATTCACGGCACTAACCTACTATTCTATTTATCCCGTCAACACCTACAAATGGCTTTAAAATGCAAAACAAAATAATAACCCGAGTGAATTATCGAATGACAGAATATCAGATATCAAAAATGTTACACGTCACCGTGTTTCACTGCACATACGCACTGTGTTGACGGGATTGTGTTTTCAATCAATCAGCTTGATTGGATCCGCACCGTCTGATCAGGATCTACACTGTTCGCTATACCATCAATGAAACATCCGTCATATCATGCTTATAGCAAGCAAAATAGATCTATTTCAGGTTACATGAATATGCTATTTGATCAGGAGCTACACTGGTCATAAATCACATACGCCCCAACGTCTCCAGTCACAGCGACAATTACGTAGGCACAACTTCAAGTTACTGTAAACATAATTACTAAAATAACTGCGCTGCACAAAGAAAAACGTGACACAAGTGTGGCTCTGGTTGGTAAACCGGTGGGGGTATGAGATTGTTCATTACTGTCTGTTCCAGGTTTTGCTGCCGACAAACTGTTGGCTATTAAACACATTAAATCACAAAACTAATTAAAAGTAAGTACTTTTTCATCAATAACAAAAAAGTCACCCTCCCAAAAAAAATAAAAAAAATTATTTCATGAAATTCCATCAAATATTGATTTTATTGCGAAAAAACGATTTTCCTATGGGAATTTAACATGGGGAGTCAATTTCCAATTTTTTTCGTTTTTTGATCCTGAAGGATCAAAAACGAAAAGATTTGGAAATTGACTCCGAAACCTGGCGAGCGTATGTTTTAAAGGTACAAAGTCTCGGATATACCATGAAAAGGGGTGACACAAGTATTTTAATAGTAATTTAATTGCTGTTTTATAGTGTTGTTTTTTAACCGATTTAGTGTAAAATTATGATAGTCCTTAAATTCCATTAAGAATATTTTCTTGTAAACAATTCTTGGATTTACATTTATTGAGCATAGGCTGCATATGCTCAACAAATGTAAATTCATCATTTGAAATTTCTAGACGATCCTAAATTTGCACTTACGAACATTTTATTCGTTTAGGGAAAAAGGCAATTGCAACAAATGTAGGTCCTGATCATCTTACACCGTCTCACATTATGCGTATGATCCAATAGATTTGCTGATTATAGCAAAGGCCATTTAACTACTCACAAGCGAAAAGCGTAGGCGGCCAGGCGCTGATACAGGGGGGGGGGGGGGGGCAGGGGGTCCGGACCACCACCCCCCCCCCCCTTGCTCCCGGCATAAAAGAAAATCTACAATACTCGAATAGTTGGATGACTGTTTTCGTGGCATAGGTGTCAGGAAATCGATCTGGCATTTAAAAATGTCCGGGGGGGGGGGGGGGGGGGGATGGCAGACCCCCCCCCCCGACTTTACAATGTGCATCGCGCTTCGCCTATGCTCAATAAATGTAAATTCATCAATTGAATTTCCAGACGATCCTAAATTTGCACTTACGAACATTTTATTCGTACGAAGTTTAGGGAAACAGGGGCCTGTTTCACTAAACTTCGTACGATAAAAATGTTCATACGAAAATTTCTAGAAATTAAGTTCAGACATTAACCTGCTACATTAATGCAGCTACATTAATGCAGCCATTTTCCATCTACTTGTCGGGGTCATTAACTTGAACCAATCCACCAAATATGTCCCAAATTCGGCTGCTAATGCGAACTTTGTTGTACATTTAAGTTTTGCACTTACGAACTTCTTAGTCGTACGAAGTTTAGTGAAACGGGCCAATGGTCTCAGAGACCAACAATCTCTTTTTTTCTAGTAACATACAGCATTGTCTGCTTTAATCTGGCTCATGTAATCAACATTTCTGAATATCTATTGACAATGTCCACTGGCAACCAAGCATTTTGATTGGCTGAGCCTGAGCTGTAGCACAGCGTTACTCTTGCCCATGTAATCATCATTTCTGAACATCTATTGGCACAGCTCAGACTCAGCCAATCAAGCTGCTTGATTTCAAACACAGTTTTTAATATTGACAATATTAGCGCAGGCGGTGGTGTATGCCGGTATCGATCAGTTAATTTGAATTGATCCCGATGTTGTAATATATAGGCCAGAATCCGGAATTACCTCCCTTCTCGCGACGTATTGCACCGATATTGATTTTGAAAATCGTCCATATCTTCCGAAAATGGCGTCGAAAGTTGGACAGAACCCTCAGAGCTAATGCGGAATCGTATTCCGGATGAGGTGTGGAATTCCTGTCACTGTTCGATGTCGTTTATGGAAAATATTGCATTTTCCAGAAAGAAATATCGGAGAAAAAAGGCGATAAGGAATGTATTACCGGAGATGGGCGCCATATCGATTTAATACGAGTTGAATGGACGCGCTATAGAACCGGAATAATCTTGAACATACATGTAAAACGGCAGGATAATCCATAAGTGTATTATAAAATAAGTGTATTATAATTTGACAAAACCGGGTTTAGTAATATTTGTGATCAGTGTTGACCAACCGACACAACTATTGGATTTACATTTATTGAGCATAGGCTGCATATGCAGCCTATGCTCAATAAATGTAAACGATCAATTGAAATTTCCAGATGATCCCAAATTTGCGCTTACGAACATTTTAGTCGTACGAAGTTTAGTGAAACGGGCCCCAGGTATCTATATGCATATGCGCACCTGCGAACACTGCAATGTCATGGTAATCAGTATATATATATCCGGTATCTGTATTCATACGCGCATCTGCCATGCTGATGTAGGCTGCAATGCCACATTTCTTACCGCATACAGTCTAAACAAATGTTACCACGCTTGGTAATAAATAAAATCGGGATACATGTACCACTTTTCGTCATGGCGCATCATTATGATTTCTTCATGTTAAATTCACTTATGCATACATCATGTAATCATTGCAATATGTATTGTATATTTATATATGTACATGTCTATGCACTTCTTAAGAAGGCCTCGGGGAAGATTGGTTCCGACCAATCCGAGTCACCCTCTATAAATAAAGAATAACTATCTATCATCTATCTGTGAATATGACAGAAATGTATGTCTATGTACAATGTAGTGTGCAATGTCCATATTTTACACCATTCGATGAACAAATATGTCATATTCGTTACACAAATATGAATATCCTCAATCTATTCTGTTTTCAAAAAAAGGTTCAGCTCCCGTTTGCCAGACGAAAGCCTATGCAACGGGGGCCCGTTTCACTAAAAGTCGTACTACTAAAATGTTCGTAAGTGCAAAATTATGTTTTAACAATGTTTTCTTGTAAAAAATTATTGGATTTACATTTATTGAGCATAGGCTGCTTATGCAGCCTATGCTCAATAAATGTAAATCCAGCAATTGAAATTTACAGACGATCCTAAATTTACACTTACGAACATTTTAGTCGTACGACGTTTAGTGAAATGCACCCCGGATGTCGGTCAAAGTACGTTGATCCCAGATTTTGGTACAGATAGGGTATTCTATTCAATTATATATAGCAATACTATTTGACTTGCATATACACATTGAACAGAACAGAGAATGTGTATTCGGTTACATGAACAGCTTGACAATGTAGTAAGCACCTAGCCAGCACGGAAATATGCAAATTGACATTCATATAAAATACACACCTGTCACGTGTTTCAATCAATTGTTTTATTATTTTTCCTCGTAAAAACTGTAACGGTTGTGATAAATGCGTAACGAATGCATTTCTTATTTGTATATTACTTTATGTATTAGTCTATTGGAGGCAAAGTTGTTTACGAGACTAACAGTGACTGGTATGATATTGTATTGCAATTCAAACTGTGCGAAGCGTGCGTGGTCCGAAACGTTTCGCTCCATTAAAGGTACATGCCCACTCAGTAGGCACGAACTGTTCTTTATATCAGAGACATCATCTGAGACATTTTCTGGCAAAAAAAAAATACCATTCACCATTACCCCACGTATTGATTGGCATTGCTATACATTTTATATCAGACTTAACTTTCCACACTGATATCATGCAGGGGCGATAACCGTGTTTCCTTAAAATGTTAACGGACCTTACTATTTATATTCTGTATTTATGTTTTGATGTGCAATGATCATACTTTATAATCTGTCGGAAATATTATTTTTTCAGTTGACGCATTTAATTAGTGTAAAGAACAAAACAAATACCATGCCTTATTGTGCATATGGCCTGATACCACCGCTAGTCACTATCAGTAAAATAAATATTACTAAATGATTACATCTGTATAGCGGGCACTTGTAATTTTTAGAACTGGTAGAATAGCGACGCAACTATGCACTTATTTAATTCCTAAAAAGAACATTGTGTGCCTACTGAGTGGGCATGCACTTTTAGCGCAGGCAGGTGTGTATTTAGTGTTATCAAACCTTTAGAATATTTACTGCGCACGTACATGTATCCGATCAACTTTGGCACCTTCACCATGTTCACCTGACTGCATTAACCAACAAAATGATTGCAAAGTCACTGTGCAACTTAGGCATTCATAATCACCTGGGGGTTATCTGACAAAACCGGGCTTGTTGTATTCTCGACCAGTGTAGTCCATGATCAGGGTCTACACTGTTCGTTCTTGTGTTATTAAGAGTACTGTAAGACATACATTGTAAATACTGCGAAACTACACCAGGAAGAAGGAAAGAGCAATTTGTTTATATCTTAAATTGCTAAAAATGAATTAAGACCGTTATTGTCATGGCTAGCGCAAGTATGTAGCACGGCTCCAGATAATCAGCGTATAATTCATGTCTGTTTTTCTTATCACATTTGTCCACGCATGTTGTGATCGCAAGTCATAATAGAATCGTCTTGCCAAGGATTACACTATGGTCTGACGAGACTAAATAACTAATAATTTGCAAGTTTTTCGAGGATAAATATAACACATATTGTGAATTTAAGCGTCAACTGCCGAGCTTATCTCAGTTTCAAGCCTAATAGTTAAATTACGCCGGCATTCAAAGCGACGCTTTAAGTGCCATATTATTTGTTGTAAGTTAATAAACTGGATTCCTTTTTTTGCGCGGAAGCTTTATATGGAGACCAGCGTACAGTATATTGGTGTTAAAGGTACATGCCCACTCAGTAGTCACAAACTGTTTTTTTATAGGAATTAAATAAACGTATAATTGTGTCACTATTCCCCCAGTTCTAAAAATTACGAGCGCCCGCTATACAGATATAATCATTTAGTAATATTTATTTTACTGATAGTGACGCGCGGTGGTATCAGGCTATTTTCCTATGCAAATGAGGCATGATATTTTTAAATTATTTATTCTAATTAAATGCGTCACATGAAAACATAACATTATTGACATATTATAAAGTATGATCATTGCACATCAAACAATAAATACAGGAAATAAATAGTAATGTATGTTAACATGTTAAGATAAAACAGTTATCACCCCTGCTGTCAGTGTGGAAATGTACGTCCGATATAAAATGTATAATAATGCCAATAAATACGTGGGGTAATGGTGAATTAATGTTTATTCTGCCAGTAAATGTCTCAGATGATGTCTGTGATATAAAGAACATTTTGTGCCTACTGAATGGGCATGTACATTTAACGTGCATACAATCTAACATACGGCATTTGACATGACATGTACGGAGCACCGCAGGGGACATGGATTTTTTTTATTAATTCGTTCCCACGAAATAACAATTCATTCCCTTAACTTAACAATTCGTTCCTTCAAATTAACAATTCGTTCCCAAGATATAGCAATTCGTTCCCTCATTTTAACAATTCGTTCCCTCGAATTAACAATTCGTTCCCACGATATACCGCAACTATTCGTTCCCTCGATTTAACAATTCGTTCCCTCGAATTAAAAATTCGTTCCCACGATATAGCAATTCGTTCCCTCAATTTAACAATTCGTTCCCTCGAATTAACAATTCGTTCCCACGATATACCGCAACAATTCGTTCCCTCGATTTAACAATTCGTTCCCTCGATTTAACAATTCCTTATCTCACGAAATGACAATTCATTCCTCAATTTAACAATTCATTCCCTCGAATTAATAATTCGTTCCCACGATATAACAATTCGTTCCCACGAATTAACAATTCGTTCCCGTGGGAACAAATTGTTATTTCGTGGGAACGAATTGTTAAATTGAAGGAACGAATTGTTAATTCGTGGCAACGAATTGTTAATTCGTGGGATCAAATTGTTAAATTGTGGGAACGAATTGTTATTTCATTTGAACGAATTAATAAAAAAAAATTATACGTCCCCTGCGGGGCTCCGTAAGCATGACACTTGTTCTAAATGTAACATTTTGATTTTTCGATTGTTTCTAGAATATGACAAAGGAAATTGGCCTCCATATAACATCAGTTATGTTATGTTAACAAATAGGTTAGATAATACGATGCCCTGCATGGGGCGTAGAATTATTTGTTTTATTTATTCGTTCCCACGCAATAGCAATTCGTTCACTGACTTAATTTAGCAATTCGTTCCAACGAATTAACAATTCCTTCCCTCAATTTTATTATTCGTTCCTACGAAATAACATTTCGTTCCCACGGGAACGAATTGCTAATTCGTGGGAACTAATTGTTATATCGTGGGAACGAATTGTTAATTCGAGGGAACGAATTGTTAAATTGAGGAAAGAATTGTTATTTCGTGGGAACGAATTAATAAAAACTATCCATGTCCCCTGCGGGGCTCAGTAGATATCCAAGTCCGATAAAAGCAATACTTCTATTACATATCCAAGGTGCATGATCACGTGGTTACAACAACAACAACGTCGCCCACTCCAAAGTAAGTATTATTTGATAGTTTCCTTAATATACAACGGATTTTGATGCAAATATGGTGCAGCAAACGCGTCTTCATGAGCTTCATTTGGTGGTCTATGGAGTTTGGCACAGACATATGTTGTTTTTGAGAAGAATCGATTCTTCGCAAAAACGACAGAAGTTTGGGCGAAAATACAGAGACCACCAAATGCGGCTTACAAGACGCGTTTGATGCGCCATATTTCATCAAAATCCGTTACGTAATAAGGACACTATACAATAATACGTACTTTGAATCGGTACTTGTTGTTGTTAGTACCACGTGATCAAACACCTTGAACTCGCACTGGAAATGTCCTGAAATTTGCCTGGACATTTTGTTAAGATTTCTTTACCGAACGCGGTTTTGAAGGCATTGTGTCTATGTACCTAAATTCGGGTTATGTGTCTCAGATGATATCTCAGATATTCAATATATGGGCCGCGCTCTGTGAAAACCAGCCTTAATGACAACGTCATGAAAGGCTGAAAATGACGTCGCAAAGTTACGCATAAATTTACCAACGTCACGTCGGATTTTGACACTTGGAATTGTTGCGCCATTGCAATAAGTTGTCCTATTTATAGCCGTACGCTTTACGGCTCACACTTTTAATGTTGGATATGCGTGGCAGAATTGTACAGTTGTTTTCACAGTGGTTCAGATAGTTGTCTTTTTTTCTTCGGTTTCCTTCAAGGAAATACGTAGTAATTTTGTCGATTATTTTTATACAAATGGGCATATTGCATTTATGATTTTTATAATATATTATATGGACGACTTGTGAAATTACATTTGAAACTAAATAACCATACGACCGGTATTTTTAGATAACACATAACAATATCAGTTTTATGTAATCATAATGCTAATATTTCTTTTAAACTTTATTTATATATGTATATAACAATTACAAACAAACGCGAGAACAATTGTAGTCGGCGTAGATGGAGGCGTCTGCATGTTTCTTAATTTGTGTTGAAACCGGAATACTCACAGAAAACAAACTTATCCTGTCTGGCGACCACAATCAGCTGTACATGTACTTACAACTTTGAGATTGACCCCGGGGCGCGCTGTGTGGCGCTCTTACTAATTATACTATACGGTCCAGTTCAGATTATAGCGGGGTCGGTATTTTCGGCCGTCTAAGACGAAACCGTACACGCGGCAAGGCCCGTAGCCAGACCTGTTTGAAGGGGGGGGTCGTTTCGCGAAGGCCCAATAGGCTGAGGTATCTAGGAGGGGGGGGGGTGGGGTCTAAAAAAGTGGACCTCGAGGCTGGGCGGGGGGGGGGTCGTCCGTCCGATCCCCCCCCCACCCCCACCCCCCCCCCACCCCTGGCTACGGGCCTGCGCGGTACACAGCCAGTTCCGGTTTTGGGATTTATTTATAGATTACACTGCATTACGCATTTTGATGAGTAACGCTAACCTTCATAATTTGAACGTGACAACCGATTTTCGAAATATGTAGACACACTCGGGTAACACTGCATTCATGTATCATGACTTAATTATGTGTTCACGTATATCTACATATTGCATGGTCATATTTATGAAAAGGTCTTGGTTTACAGATGTCGTTCTATGGAAAACAAGATTTAATTCGTAATGGCAATACTTTCTGCATGTTTGTCGCAATTTGAAACTCACGGGGAAATGAACATGCGCATATAAGATATCAACTTAGGTAAATAACGTGTTTACCGATGGGGGACGGGTGCCGACGGCGGTCGGACCCGGCCCCGCTCTACGTGAATGTGTGCCCGCAACCGTTACTTTTATTAAAGAAAATATAAACAGTTGACTCATTAACTGTGACACGTATTCTGGATAAAAGTTGCCACAGATAGAACTGGGCCTAGGTCTTAATTCATTTGATTTACTAAGTTCACCGTCGAATGTTTCGAAAATCAACATAAAATAAAATTGGGAAATTGTCAGAAAATAATTACGCGGCTCCTGACATATCGCATCATGTTGACACTGGGCCAAACATGTTTTTATTAGCCGATCTATTTATAGATCGGCTAATATATTGGTCATCCATCGAATTCTGAAAAAGTTTGTAGCAACCCTTTTCTCCGCTATTCGGTAATCTACGAACGCGAATTTTGCTGTATCACTTCCAAATTGCATCAACCGATAAAGTTTGCATTTTTGGCAATTATCTCCGTTTAAAACTTTAAATATAGCCAAATAACACAATTTTGAATACGTAATGAGCTGAACGCCGGAAGAGATTGAACCCGGAAGTTGTTGAAGTCCATAGTTGGTTCTAATGGCCATATACGCCAACATACGCCGATTATTGGGCTAATTTAAAGCTTTTATTTATTAAACAGAACAAGTTTCAGCCACGTATAATCGCGTAAAATGTGTTTATTCGGCTAATTTATAATCGACCTCTGCTCAAAATCTCCTCCGACTAGCAACCCCAGCATCTCGGGTTTATCCCATTGGATCGCGTATGCGCGTCATTTGACGCTAGTTAATATTCACAAAATTTTCCACCAATCAAAACGAAGAATTGCCCTTCATAGCGAACTTTGATTTGTTTACGTGTCATGCAGGGATGGCAGGGATGCATCCAGCACGCGCGATAGAGGCAATCCCCCTTAATTATTGTCAATGCCACAAATTATTGATTGTCTTGCGCCCGACATCGCGCAAAAAATCACGTATGGGCCCCTTTTTAAATGACCAGTGCGCACATTAAACAAACGTAATTGACTATTTAAACGAGCTGCGTATTTAAATCATTGGAAGGCGTGCAGTTCAATCGAGTTTGTGCGGCCGTTGAACGTAAGCTTCGAGTCGATTTAAACCATTTAAATCGATAAACAAGGGATAAACAAGTGACAACGTTAACCTGTTATGCTCCATTAAGAAGTAATAAGCTTATGGCAAATCATATTACTTAGGGGCCGAGCTACTAAAGTGACTGGTGTGGCATGGAAATATTGAGTTCTGATTTTGGGAATTTTCCTCATCGTGGACCCATTTAATGCGGGATAGTACAACCCGTTAGCCCGGCCTTAAATGACCTTCGCTCTTGATAGGCCGTTAAACACCAATACTCACTCGCTCATTCATCCCCCCTCCCCGAGACTCAGTAACTACTAAAATGCGGACATATATTGAACCCTGCATGACTTTTCATATTATTTAGTAGTTCGTGTGTTGGTATTGTGTCACAGGCATATTTAGTGCAAACATAATTATAACTTCGTACGACTAAACTGTTCGTAAGTGCAAATCTAGGATCGGCTGGAATTTTCATAGGCTGCTCAATAAATGTAAATCAAATAATTGTTTACATGAAATGTTGTTAATGTGGAATTTACAGACTATCTTAATTTTGTACTTACGAACATTTTAGTCTTACGAAGTTTAGTGAAACGGGCACCAGGGACGTAGCCTACTGATTTGCATCTGTATCTGCAACCACTTGCATGTACCTTCTAATGTCACGTACTTTTTAGCGACTTTCAAAAATATCACATTACATCAGCCGTACGATTGCCGTTTGATGACTGTTAAATATTATTTTAATTGACCACTTGTAAATATGGTTATATGAATGTATGGCATATATTTTACTAGTATTTTTGCAATCAGTGCAGACCCTGATCAGGCTGCGCAGATGCACAGGTCTCCAACATTTACAAATTTAAGAAGTCCTACTTTAGATCGTTGTTAATTTACTTACTACTAAACATTGGATGTCTGCGTGCTTTATTGTTTTTTTTTTATCAAAGGGACGTTCTAGTAGGAGGCGTGTAAATAATATAAAGCAAATTCCAGGAGCGGATCCAGGATTTCAGGTTAGGGGGGGGGGGGGGGCGGGACTTCTTAATTGAAACAGTTTACTATATTTTCGAACTAGCACCGTTTGTTCGTCGACCAAGCGGAGCTCGGGAGACTGCTAGGTGGGATCCGGCGGTATGCCCTCTTAATGAATATTTTTGATGTCTACTCCCCATTTTCGCTGCGTTATAACGCATTTTAGAGCAAACATTATCTTTACTCGCCAAACGTTTAGGGAGACGCACCGGGTTTTCCCCTACGTGAATCCGCCCTGGAATACACAACTTCTATACTTTCAGATTCAACGCGTCTAAATTCAAACGAGACGCTTCAAACAAATGTCGCAATTTTTTTGTGGTCGGTACAAATTTAGTTGTGTAAATAACTGATTTGATTATATAGTGTGCAGACATGACTTCAAAATACATATACATACGCCACGGTGCTTTTTAGCATGACTTGGTTGGTCACTCATTTCTTTGTTTACAAAGCTTATGGCGTTGAATGTACTTTTTCTGAAACGCAACACAATTAAATTGAAAATTTCGTTTACAAATTAATTATTCCCGACGAGAGGATACAGTGCACCAGTACCATTATGCTTACTGCCGGTATTTTTATCAGAACATTTTATAACAATTATACAATCATGTATGTCACATCGACACATGTTCCCGACATTGACAGGTTTATGTACATGTATATATATTTGTTTTCAAATGGTAAACCCATTATCAAAAATACAAACCGACACACATTTAAAAATACACAGTAATGGATAATTTTGCCCTGAATGTTCTGTTGGCCACTTTTTATTTTAACAACTATACATTCCACTTGCTAAATAAATACGCATGCTGTCGCGCGGGCATCAGTCACGCAAATACAAACATATGAAGGAATCTACAAAGTACGGTTGATAAATGCGTACATTTTTAAAATTTGAAGAAACTTATATAAAAAATCAGTACAAGCTGAAACTTCTCATGGCCGAGTGCTTTTGTCCCCGCCGTGAAAATTGAAATCATTCCCATATATTTCACGTTTATTTTTGCCTTATAGGAACATATTGCATAATCATTATTAATTAAGCACATTGGGTATATACTAACACTGGGGTGTGAAAAAATACCGATTGTGTTTCTCTATATATCAAGTTTACGGACAGGCTGAAACTTCTCATGGCCGGGTGCTTTTGTCCCCGCCGTGAAAATTGAAATCAGTCCCATATATTTCACGTTTTTTTACCTTATATTGGAACATATTGCATAATATCATTATTAATAGGCACATTGGGTATATACCAACACAGGGGTGTGAAAAAATACCGATGTGTCTATATATCAAGTTTACGGACAGGCTGAAACTTCTCATGGCGGGTGCTTTTATTTTGTCCCCGCCGTGAAAATTGAAATCAGTCCCATATATTTCAGTTTTGTTTGCCTTATATTGGAACATATTGCATACTTTCATTATTAATAGGCACATTGGGTATATACCAACAAATGGTTGTGAAAAACTACCGATTTGTTCTCTATATATCAAGTTTACGGACAGGCTGAAACTTCTCATGGCCGTGTACTTTTGTCCCGCCTTGAAAATTGAAATCAGTCCCATATATTTCACGTTTTTTTTGCCTTATATTGGAACATATTGCATACTTTCATTATTAATAGGCACATTGGGTATATACCAACAAATGGTTGTGAAAAACTACCGATGTGTTCTCTATATATCAAGTTTACGGACAGGCTGAAACTTCTCATGGCCGGGTGCTTTTGTCCCCGCCGTGAAAATTGAAATCCGTCCCATATATTTCAGTTTTTTTTGCCTTATATTGGAACATATTGCATACTTTCATTATTAATAGGCACATTGGGTATATACCAACAAAATGGTTGTGAAAAACTACCGATGTGTTCTATATATCAAGTTTACGGACAGGCTGAAACTTCTCATTGCCGGGTGCTTTTGTCCCCGCCGTGAAAATTGAAATAATTCCCATATATTTCACGTTTTTTTTGCCTTATATTGGTAACTATTGCATAATATCATTAGTAATAGGCACATTGGGTATATACCACACAGGGGTGTGCAAAAAATACGATGTGTTCTCTATATATCAAGTTTACGGACAGGCTGAAACTTTATCATGGCCGGGTGCTTTTGTCCCCGCCGAGAAAATTGAAATCAGTCCCATATATTTCACGTTTATTTTTGCCTTATATTGGAACATATTGCATAATATCATTATTAATAGGCACATTGGGTATATACCATCAAAGGGGTTTGCAAAGCCACCGATTATAGATTAGTTTACAGACAGGCTTCAACTTCTCACGGTCGGTTACATATCGGCACATTCATATAAATATACGCCATTTGGTAGAAGAACTACGGTACGCGGTGTGCATATTGCGTAATATCATCGTTACCATTCATATTGTGTATAAACCAACAAATTAGTTTCCACGGGCTTAAAGTTCTCCCACCCCCAGCGTGAGCCCTTTAAGCCGCTATGACTAGGCTGAAGGTTTTCACGGACTTACGGGGCTCACACCCCCAGCGTGAGCCCCTTAAGCCGCTTGGCTAGGCTGAAGGTTTTCACGGACTTAAGGGGCTCACGTTACACCGGCAGTAAATTCATAGACATGATCGAGACGGATAGCCCACACAATAACTGTTTTAAGCTGACACGCCTAATATAACAATATCTGCCCTCTCTGTGTGGGGGCAGTGGCGCGGCGGTGAGCATTTTTCCATAGACCTCCTACCTGCTAGTACGAGGTAAATTTAATTCCGAGAGTCGGGTATGGACAGTCGATTTTTAATTTGTTTAAAACTCCCCGGGGGTGTCTGACTACCCTCTATACACCATATGGCGCTGAAGTCATTGATATGTGCAGCCATATAGGCCTATCCAAATTCTAACCAAATTCAGGCCATTCATTTCTACAGAATTAGTCAAGATTTTTTCAGATTTTTTCAATTTAAACACCAGGAATGTCGTTTAGTTGTTTGTGTTTGGTCCTTGATGAGTGACGTAATGTCTACATCAATAAGTGACGTCACAATTAACTGTTACGTAAATAACGTCAATTAGATTCTGAACTAAATTCTCAAATAATTACAATGTATCTTTCTGACAGTACATGCATATGCATAATCTGTGATAATTGGCGATAGTAGCAAATTACGAGGTCACATGTCGCCTAATTATAGATTTAACATTGATAGTGGTGCGTTTGGTTTGTTCACTACATGTACATATCATAGTTTTATTCTGTTCGATGTTTGATAGTATTCATAGTAACAGTTGTAGATACATTTAGTGAAAGTTATCAGCAAATACAGTTTACAGGAAGCACAGTCAATTAGTCTATGAACACGCATTTCTACTGTAGGCTGTTGTGTTGCATTGTACAAACGTCAGCGTTTCAATAACGTCATTTTCTCGATGACGTTACTTTTTTTTCCTTGCGTGATTGACATGGTGCTACAAAAAGTGAGATAAAACAAAAACTATGAAACATATTTGCATTTTCTTTTCAGCATATTGTTTGTGAAAGGTGTCCGCATCCAAAAATGTAAAAAAGTGCAAATTGAAAATTTTGTCATTAAGGCCGGTTTTCACATGTAGGTATGATTTTAGTAGGTATGGACTGCATATGGCATATATCAACAAAATGTCCCAGTTTATTCAATCAAATTCCACACAGTTTGTGTCTGATTCATGTTGTCCGGCTAGCGCTATCGACTACGAACGCGCTTCTCACCAATGCGGCCCGGGCTCTCGCGCTTGTTTATAGTCGTTGTACATTAACCCTTTGAACCCGAAAGCCCGATATATCGGTTTATGCAAACAGTGCAGATCCAGATGAGCCGGCTCGTAACGAGCCGTCTCATCAGGATCTGCACTGTTTGATTTTCATATTTTTGAGAAAAACAAATACACGGAAATCGATTCTTCGCAAAAACGACAGAAGTTTGGGCGAAAATACAGAGACCACCAAATGCAGCTTAACAAGACGCGTTTGATGCGCCATATTTCATAACAATCCGTTACTTAATACAGACAATATTAAAGAATACGTACTCTGAATCAGATGGATTCTGAAGTTTAAGTACTTGTTGTTAGTACCACGTGATCATACACCTTGTATTTGGTACGTACATGTACTGCTTTCAAGCTTAGGCAAAAAGGAGCGCCGTGGCGTAATGGTTAGTGTGTCGGACTACTGATGGTTCGAGCCTGACTAGCGGCGTGCGTTATGTCTTTGAGGAAGACGCTTTATCCACACTGCTCCAGTTCACCAAGCTGTAAATGGGTACCGATAATTCGTAGTTGCTCTGTAAATACGAATTACCGGCTTCTCTCAAAAATCTCTACCTCCGTTTTTTCTCCCATTCTTGGGAGACAGCATGCAAGGTCCTAGAGCCAGTGCCGCCGTTAAATATAAGCTATTTAACAAAAAAGTTAGGCATCAAGTGTGCAATGCCTAAACTGTTTTTTTTAAAGTTGGCTTTTCACACTTGATGCCTAACTTTTTTTTTTTTAGCTAATAATTAAAAAATATCATTTGCGTATGAAAATACCTTTAAAGACAGACACCCCAACACGCCATACTCAGTAGAAACAAAATATTTTTTATATCAGAGACATCATCTGAGACATTTTCTGGCAAAATAAACATTCATTCACCATTACCCCACGTATTGATTGACATTATTATACATTTTATATCAGACGTACATTTCCACACTGATATCAGGGGCGATAACCGTGCTTCCTTAAAATGTTAACGGACATTACTAGTTATTCTCTGTATTCATTTTCGGATTTGCTATGATCATACTTTATAGTCTGTCGGAAATAATAGGTTTTCAGGTGACGCATTTCATTAGTATAAATAATTAAAAAACATCATTTGCATATGAAAATAGCCTGATACCACCGCGCGTCACTATCAGTAAAATAAATATTACTAAATGATTATATCTGTATAGCGGACACTTGTACGTTTTAGAACTGGTGGAATAGTGACACAATTATACACTTCTTTAAATCATATAAAGAACAGTTTGTGCCTACGAAGTGGGCATGTGCCTTTAATGTTCGAAAATGAACATTTTTTAAACTGCCAAAAAGTCTTGGATCGGCGGCAAATTCATAGGTGCTTTCAAATTCAAATTCAAATTCACTTTCTAGGCATATCTGAAACAAAGCCCAATAATAATTGAGAAAAATAATCCTTTTCTGCCAAACATTGTACGTGTTTATGTTCGTTTTCTCATGAACTTGATGACTTGGTTGAAGTATTTTGTTGAAGTTTAGACAGACGCCTAGATCTAGGACAAATGAAATACTCGACTGAAAGTCAAATGTCGACATACTACTTATAGTGTTACATTGTGTGTGGGAACGTGTATTTTACTGCTTCGCGATCAGCGTAGTCCCAGATCAGCCTGCGCGCAGTCTGATCAGGGACTACGCCGGTCGCCATTTCTAATTGGATAACAGAAAATGGGCATAGGCTGCATGTAACTGTTTACAAGAAAACATTTTTAATGTGAAATTTACAGACTATCATAATTTTGCACTTACGAACATTTTAGTCGTTCGAAGTTTAGTGAAACGGCAATCAGACACCTTGTAAATAGTTGTGTTAGTATTTTTGGTGGGTTTCTTTGTCACTTATCTCCGATGGTAATATTTGTTCGTGATCGCAAAGCATGAACACGTGTCTTTGAGCGTCATATGCATAGTTTACAGTGGAACCTCTCTAAGCGGGACACACTGGGAGGTCCCCTTTAGAGAGGTCCAGTGCATGTCCGGGCGGTTTTGTCTGTTCCGTGCAAGCTCGCTGTCGTTTTTCTCCGGGCATTCCGGATTTCCTCCACATGAAAAACAGGGGACCGTTTCACTAAACTTCGTACGACTAAAATGTTCGTAAGTGCAAATTTAAGGTCGTCTGGAAATTTCAATTGATGGATTTACATGTATTGAGCATAGGCTGCATATGCTCAATAAATGTAAATCCAATAATTGTTTACAAGAAAACTTTGTTAATGTGAAATGTACAGACTACCATAATTTTGCACTTACGAACAGTTTAGTCGTACGAAGTTTAGTGAAACGTACACAGGCAACTAGTATTATAAATAATAAACGATCTGTTTAATGGCCTGGACTAATTTATTACAAAATAAACTACTACTTAATTCGGCCACCGGTGAATAAAGCGTGGCAGGGACGGTGGGTAATATGCACCATATTGGGATTAAACTTGCAACATGTGAAATAACTGAAACGCCCCACAGGTCACGGCCAACCGCTGACTTCGTTTCACTAAACTTCGTACGACTAAAATGGTCGTAAGTGCAAAATTGTGTAAATTTCACATTAACAATGTTTTCTTGTAAACAATTATTGGATTTACATTTATTGAGCACAGGCTGCATAAGCAGCCTATGCTCAATAAATGTAAATCCATCAATTGAACTTTCCAGACGATTCCAAATGTGCACTTACGAACATTTTAGTCGTAGGAAGTTTAGTGAAACGACGCCCTGGTCTCTGTGTACATAGTAAGCCCCATATTTCTCGGGTTGGGCATTTTATTTATAGACCATGTGTAATTTCTGCGGGGCGTGGCGGGCATCTGCCCCATCCTGCCTTGTGGCTTGGAGAGGTGCGCCGAAATGTAAGCGGAGGATTTGTACGTGGAATACAGACACACAGGGGGCGCACTGTCCTCATGTCTACTGTCTATTCCACGTATTGCTGCCGACGAACTTTTGGCAATTAAACAGTAAATCTTACAACTATATACATGTAAGTACATGTAGTTTTTCACCAATAACAACAAATAAATATTTTAATAAATTCAATCAAATATTGATTTTGTTGCGAAAGAACGATTTTCCTACGAGAATTTAACATGGGGGCTAAACTATATCATATATATATATTTTTATTTGTGGACCGATTTTCAAAATCTGACTTTTGTTTTCTTATTTATATCATTTCCGAGCTATCTAGCCAGGTTTCGGAGTCAATTTCCAATTGTTTTCGTTTTAAGACTCCTCCCCCTCTTTTTTCCCCCATGTTAAATTCCCATAGGAAAATCGTTTTTCGCTATAAAATCAATATTTTTATGGAATTTCATCAAACAATAAATTTTGGAGAGTGTTACTTTTTTTGTTATGGTGTAAAAAGTACTTACATTTAACTTTATTTTAGATTTAATGTGTTCAATAGCCAAAAGTTCGTCGGCAGAAACACGTGGAACAGACAGTATTTTCGTTCTCTATCAAATTTATGCTGAATCACCCTATTTCCGTGCATGTTGTTAAAACCGTACACGCCCAGGTTTAATTTCCTCTCCTGACAGCGGCTAAAGATAACAATACATAATTAAATCTAAAAAAAATATTTAAAAGTAAGTACTTTTTTTATCAAAAAAAGTCATCCTCCCCCATTATTGATGATGAAATTCCATCAAATATTGATCTTATTGCGAAAAAACGATTTCCTATGGGAATTTAACATGGGGGAATTTAACATGGGGGCTAAAAATAGACAAAAATATCTTTTTTTATTTGTGGACCGATTTTCAAAATCTAACTTTTGTTTTCTGAATTACATCATTTTCAAGCCATCTCGCCAGGTTTAGGAGTCAATTTCCAATTTTTTTGATCCTTCAGGATCAAAAAACGAAATAAATTGGAAATTGACCAAAAAACGAAAACAATTGGAAATTGACTCCCCATGTTAAATTCCAATAGGAAAATCGTTTTTTCACAATAAAATCAACATTTTAGGGAGGGTGACTTTTTTGTTATTGATGAAAAAGTACTTACGTTTAAATATGTTTTAGATTTAATGTGTTTAATAGCCATAAATTCGTCGGCAGAAACACGCGGAACAGACAGTATTTTCGTTCTCTATACAATTTATGCTGAATCACCCTATTACACGCCCAGGTTTAATTTCTTCTTCTGACAGCGGCTAAAGATGACAATACACAATTTGATCTTCGAAATGGCGTGCATTGCTACATGTAGCTGCATAATTATTTGATGATTTTCATGTTCCAGATTGTGCAATATTATGTATCTTAACCATTTGAACCCGACATCCCGCGATAGCGGGATTTGCAAACAGTGCAGATCCAGATAAGCCCGCTCGTAACTCAGAATCTGCACTTGTTGTCAGTAATTTTTATATAATTATTTCAATATTTTCATATCCCATTTTTATAAATGGACTAGTCTAAAAATCATTTTATGACGGTTGGATCCGGATTAGTTGAAAAATTAACGTATCAAAATCCATAACAAGGGTTGAAAGCGTTACATTTGCATGAGGCCAAAAAAGAAAATTGTTTCTTTCCGCTAACACCTGGAGGACAAAAAATAGGGTAGGCGAAACTTTTTTTTTTCTCGATTTTTTTTCCGTTCACGACACACTTTTTGTACTGGATATGTTAACCCTTACTACGCTGAATTAAATGTTGTCGTCTCCTGGAAATGTTTTATTTTCAATATTTCTCGACAAAATCTCCAGTGGAGACGATTCATGAGTGCTGTCAAAACCAGTTTTTTGTTAAGAATTAAAGCAAAAATGAAAAACAGCAGACGGAAATTTCCGTCAACAGCGTAGGAAGGGTTAGCCCACTATGGGTTAGTGAAAATATACCGTTTTTATCAAAAAAATTACCGATATGACGAAAAAAAGTGTAGGGTCGGCGGGACAAAATAGGGTCGATCAGCTCGGGTTCAGACAATCAACCTGCTGGATTTGAAGCACATTATTCAAGTATTTTTAAGTAAACAAATTGACCAACTATTTGCAAGACGGTAGCGTATCCCGAGAAATGATGTTTGACGATTTACTGTTAAATACCTTTTTATATATAGATGAGTAAAGAGCTTATACATTTTATTGTGTCAAACTTATCCGTCCCTAATGAAACTATTAGAGTCCGTTTTCCTGGATTTTCTATGTACGATTAGCTACATTATACCATATGTTCTACTTCGCATTTTGCGTTCTTTGTCAAACGCCAGAAGTGGTGAAACTGACTGATGGCTGGAACGCAAAAAAATGGCCGAGTTGGCAACTCACGGGTACTTAATCAATATCGGCGAGAAACAGCGACGCGATAATGGAGGTTGGATGTACTTCACAATATCGCATGTTTGCCTTGTAAGACTAGTAGTGAGATTCCAATTCACTCTTGAATTTACACTCCTGGGGGCCGTTTCACTAAACTTCGTACCACTAAAATGTTCGTAAGTGAACAATTATGATAGTCTGTAAATTTTACATTAACACTGTTTTCTTGTAAACCATTATTGGATTTACATTTATTGAGCATAGGCTGCATATGCAGCCTATGCTCACTACATGTAAATCCATCAATTGAAATTTCCAGACGATCCTACATTTTCACTTACGAACATTTTAGTCCTACGAAGTTTAGTGAAACGGCCCCCTGTAGCCTATTTCACCAACATTGCAAAGTATACTTTTCTAGCAAAGTATACTTTGAGGAAGTAATCATTTATTTTTCCCGAAATGCATTATTTCATATAGAACTAATCACTGCATATATTTGATGATTACAAGTATGCAGAATTATTATACTGAATTTATTACATTATCACAGCCAAAATGGCTGTGATAATGTAATAAATTCAGTATAATAAAAATAATAAATTTATCCTTAAATTGAAAATGTCTCCCTCAAAGTATACTTTGCTAGAAAAGTATACTTTGCAATGTTGGTGAGATAGGCTACTGAACTTACAATGTACACTACCTTTTGCACTAATATTGCCAATATTTGTCAATTTATTTAAAATACTTGAATATTGCGATTTAAATCAAGCAGGTTGAATGGATGAGCCTGAGCTGTACTACATAGCTGTCGAATAAGACCAGGTGTATTTGATCGTGAGACAGATAACTGCTCAAGTGCTGCCTAATGTAATTTATGACGTGCATTATAAAATTACAATGGCATGTAAAGTGTCAGGCTACAAGTATTATAAATAATAAATAATCATTTTAATGGCCGGGACTATATTGACAAATTTATTACAAAATAAACAAGTGACGGACCTACCTAATTTGGTCACAGGCTCATAAAGCATGACTGGGATGGAAAATGGTTAAACAATCCTAATTATGTTTAGCCACGAAAATAAACTATTACAATCGAACCTGCCCGAACGGCCACCTCTCTACAACAACACCCTCTGTATAACAGCCGCTAGTTTATATCCCAAACGGATGATTTGCTCTGTATCTAACCCTTAGACTGCTGAGCACGAAAATTGTCGTCTGATGTTGCTTTGCCTTCTTTCTCAATAAAAACATGTTATGACAGCATTTTAGAATCATTTTCATTGAAAACAATTTTCCCTACTATTCTCTATTTCTCCAGTCACAGCCACAATTTAGAAATTGTTTAACCATTGTACCATCCCTGGCGCGCTTTATCCATATGTGAAATTGCATCGATTTAGGATTTTTAACAACAAAAAGACATACGAGCTGTGAAGTTTATAATAATAATAGCAACAACAACAACAAAAACCATAATTTTAATAATAATAATACTAAAACCCTTTATTTCATTCATGTGAGAACATTATGACAACATGAGGTAAGAATACATGATATATAGCATGAGCATGGCACAATGTCACTAGCGCGATGTTTATGACATACAGGATATTCCATCGTACATTTTGAATAGCGCGAAATAATACACGAGGGTGCGTCGGCTTCCACGTAAGCAACGAGTGAGCGTAGAGAACGAGTTGCTTGCACGGACGCCGACGGACACGAGTGTATTATTTCCGCTATATCCTATTTATTACACTTCTATATATGCACATTTAGTCTATTTTTGAGATTAAACACAATGAATTGTGATGTGCGCATGAATAGTTACACAATGGCGTGTTTTCCCGCGTTTTTACGTTACGTTGTGTGACGTCAAATGTGACGTCATGTAAACATTTTGAAATCCAAATTACGCAGCTGTTTCTATGAACCAGATATATTTGACTGCATGTTTGGAATGTGTTCAATCACATTAACATACTAGATTAGTCGAAACCCTTTACAAGTTTTCAAATAACTTTATTTTGACTGTAATAAAAAGTAAACATTTTGCATGGTAGCTCGTGGTTTCCAAGAAATCAGGCGCGCAATTACGGGTGTTCTCTTCACGGTGTATTATTTGTAAGGAGTTGATTACGGGTTTTCTCTCACAGCGAAACCCATGCAAATAACTCGCAAGAGTGTAATAAAACTAGATATATCTGTGCATATAGTACAGTGGAACCTCTCTAAACCGGACACACTGGGAGGTCCCCAGGATGTCCGCTTCAGAGATGTTCCACTGTAAAACAGACAAATAAGCACTCCAAGAAATGACTGTGTGCTTTGAGAAGAGGAACACACATTAACATAATAGATAACTCTATAAACTAAACACACCATAATTAACCCTTTCAGCCCTAAAGAACTGGAATGGACTGTGATATGCTAATGTTCCGACCAATCCAATGGTCACAAAATGATTTTCAGATTCGTCCATTTATGAAAAGGGGGTGTTTTTGTTCTAAGAAATATTAAAATTACTTTCAAAAAGTGCAGATCCTGATGAGACGGCTCGTTACGAGCCGGCTCATCTGGATCTGCATTTTTTGCATAAACCGCTATAGCGGGATTTCGGGTTCAAAGGGTTAATCTTGCCAAGATTATCAACGTTTCGGAACATCAACCTCAACTCGCAACAAACCCGCATGATTGTCTGAGCCTGAGCTCAGGCAATCAACCTGCTGGATTTTAAGCAAATTATTCAAGTATTTTTAAGTAAATAAATTGACCAACTATTTACAAGACGGTAGCTTATCCCGAGAAATGATGTTTGACGATTTACTGTTAAATACCTTTTTATATATAGATGAGTAAAGAGCTTATACATTTTTATTGTGTCAAACTTATCCGTGCCTAATGAAACTATTAGAGTCCGTTGTCGGTTTAGAGAGGTTCTGCTGTATTATATGTAATAATGTCAAAGTCAGACCACCGATACAATCACGTGAGAATCGTCTCGGAAAAATGATGCTCACCAACATATTTGCAGCAAATAGAGTAGATTCAATTATTATTATTAAAATTACTATAGTTGTTGTTGTTGTTATTATTATCCAAAATTACACTCAAGTATTTTTGGTGTCTCATTTAGACAGCAAAAATACTTGAATGTAATTTTGGATTATGACAATGTCTTTTCATGATTGTAAAGCGCTTCAGATCTTTTTTTCTATACATTTGGATTTTCGTGCGCGACATATACAAGGTGCATGATCACGTGGTTACAGAACAACAACGTCGCCCACTCCAAAGTAAGTATTATTTGATATTTTCCTTAATATGCAACGGATTTTGATGTAATATGGCGCAGCAAACGGGTCTTCATGAGCTGCATTTGGTCGTCCATAGAGTTTGGCTCAGACTTATGTCGGAGACACGGAAATCGATTCTTCGCAAAAACGACACAAGTTTGGGCGAAAATAAAGAGACCACCAAATGCAGTTTAACAAGACGCGTTTGATGCGCCATATTACATCAAAATCCATTACGTAATAAGGACACTATAAAAGAATACAATGTACGTACTTTAAATCGGTACTTTTTGTTGTTGTTAGTACCACGTGATCATACACCTTGATTTCAATGCTACTGCGCAATTGTATACCGCTGATTGTGGTATAACGATATAGTGGAACCTATTGCCTGTAATATGAAATACGTGCAGCTTTAATCGAGTGGGCTAGTTTATTTTTCACTTATCTCGTCCCAGTTTATGAACTTGCACATGCATTATGACTCAGCGAAATTGAAGACAGATATGTTTTTCGCAACTATATCTGAACAAAACAGAGCTATTATCTATTTAGCCAGTTAGACCCAGATCCTACACTGTCCACACTGCGCATATACTGTTCACAACTGTTCCGCTATACAGATATTATCATTCAGTAATATTTACTTTACTGATAACGACTCGTGGGGGTATCAGGCTAGTTTCATATGCAAATGAGGCATGCGATTTTTAAATGTTTATACTAATTAAATACGTCACCTGAAAACATAATATGTTGACAGATTAAAAAGTTGGATCATTGCACAAATAATAAATACAGGGAAGAAATGGTAATGTCCGTTAACATTTTAAAGAAACACGGTTATCGCCCAGTGTGTAAAATTACGTCTGATGTAAAATGTATAATAATGCCAACCAATACGTGTGTGTGTGCGTGCGTGTGTGCGTGCGTGCGTGCGTGCGTGCGCGTGTGCGTGTGCGTGTGCGTGTGTGTGTGCGTGTGCGTGTGTGTGCGTATGCGTGTGTGTGCGTATGCGTATGCGTATGCGTGTGCACGTGCGTGCGTGTTTGTGCGCGCGTGTGTGTGTGTTTGTGCGTGTGCGTGTGCGTGTGTGGGGGTAATGATGAATGATTGTTTATATTTTCCAGAAAATGCATATCTACAGAATATACAAAACTATCTGTCTCTCTATATTATAACCTGGCATGTGGGACCCCAGATTTAACAGGGCAACTATTCCCGCAAAATAGGCTTATTTACAGAGATACAGTTACACATACAAATACAAAACAAAAACATCTATTATATAGCCTATGTAGGTGACGGAACACCTCGAAATACTTCTCATGTTACCGCCCAGGCTCCGCCAATCTAACTGCTTTGCCAATATGTGTTCAGAAACGTTAACATATGGGCAAAATTAACGCAGTCGGGTGTGTACTTACGAAAAGCAGCGAGTTGGCATTAACAATGGACGGTCCGAAACATTTGCATCTTGACAACTTGACAAGATTAACGCAGTCGGTTATGTACAATAGTAGAACACTCAATAAGCCCGTTTGTCTCCTGACAGATCACGTATATTTAGTAACACTGTTTAGTAATAATAGAAACATTAACGCCGATATAAATACGTGGCTGCGACTGGAGAATGGGACCTATGGGATTGTAACCATGGTAACCAGCGTAATCCAGGGGCGCGTTTCACTAAACTTCATACGACTAAACTGTTCGTAAGTGTAAAATTATGATTTCACATTAACAACGTTTTCTTGTAAACAATTATTGGATTTACATTTATTGAGCATAGGCTGCATATGTAAAATATGATTTCATATTAACAACGTTTTCTTGTAAACAATTATTGGATTTACATTTATTGAGCATAGGCTGCATATGTAAAATATGATTTCATATTAACAACGTTTTTTGTAAACAATTATTGGATTTACATTTATTGAGCATAGGCTGCATATGCAGCCTATGCTCAATACATGTAAATCCATCGATTGAAATTGCCAGACGATCCTTAATTTGCACTTACGAACATTTTAGTCTTACGAAGTTTACTGAGACGGCCCCAAGATCTGCATCCGCACAGTTTGCTAAGGATCTGCACTCTTCGCCATTCCATCGATACAACACTGCCATAAATGGATGGTGGGGCAATGTTTTTAGAATTGGTCATTTACTGGGATCTATGTCCGAGTCTACCACCTGTGCACCGGGAGCGAATTCGATTGGCTGATCGCGTCACCATAATTACGTATTCGTACTATGTGCTAACGTTATGCTATATAATAAAATGACGGCGTTCCAAATGACGCTACTAATGGCGCGATAAAGCAATGATGTTTTGACGTTTAAAAGTTTAAAATTTATTTATTTTACAACGATTACAAACAAGCGCGAGAGCACTTATACAAATGCTTTCGTTGGCACAGATGAAGGCGTAAGGTCGGTCATTAATGTGGGAGGAAACCGGAGAACCCGGAGGAAACCCACTTGTCCGATCTGGCGACCACTATACCATCTCACATACTGCCCCGGCCGAGGATCGAACTCGGGGCCGCATTGGTGAGAAGTGCGCTCGTTACCGATTGCGATAACCGGACAACCAAGAAGGGTTAAACGTAATTAGAAGTATATCACTCATATATGATCCTCTGTTTATTAATCTCCTTAATTGAGTTCATAAAAATAAACCCCTCAGAGTTTATTTTTATGAAATCAGTTAATACATATGTGAATAAATCGAAACAAAAATTATGTAAGATCACCTATGCATTAAACTTGGCATACTTCATAGTAAACGAGATATTTATTATTTTCATTGACTGATTCCATAAAAAAATACTCGGCATAGCCTCGTTTCTTATGAAATCAGCAAACTCGTATAATAAATATTATATTAAATAGTCATGTAAGATGCATTATTCAATTAATACGCAACTTATTCATACATAATTAGGGCAAGGGTCATGCGCACACGTCACCTATATAAGACACGCCATGTGATCGTGTACCTCGGACATTTGCGTAATTTCATAATATACGTTTACCAAAGTTACAATATTTTTTTGTAAATGGAGTCAAAAGTTGACAAAATTATAGGAGTACATTATTTATGAAAAATATTGTAAATTTTGTAAACGTATTTAATGAAATTCCGCAGATGTCCGAAGGTACAAAATCGCATGGCGTGTCTCATATGTGGCTGTGAATGGAGAAATGGGGCTTATGGGATCTGTGACCAGTGTAGCTCCTGATCAAATAACACACTCCTGTAGTCTGATAACAGTATATATTCCTTGTTAGAAGCATGACGTGTGTTTCATTGATGCAATTACGAACATTACAGATCCCGATCAGACTGCGCGGATGCGCAGGCTGATCTGGATATGTACTGGTCCACAAACCACATAAGCCCAATTCTCCGGTCACAGCCACATCTATCTTTCGATCTTACGGGAATTATTGTCGAGTCATGGTAACTGAAATTACGCAGAGGTCCAAAGCTACGAAATCACATGGCGTGTGTGAAATATATATTCACAAGCCAGACAATATGAATATCATATGATAACAATGTGTAATCATGTGTAGTGACATATGAGACGGTATATAGTATGCACATGCGTCCTTTAGTGCACGTACACCTACATCCGGGCTACACAAAGTAGGTCACGAGCATTTGCGTTGTATCATTCCAGCTACATCAGTACCCGCGATAATCTGGCTAATATTTGTACATTGTATTGTTTATCTCATATTGTCCTTGAAATCAAGCAGCTTGCTTGGCAGAACTTGACCCAGTTAGTGGTTACTTAAGAATGTATACTATATAGAGAATACCAGTAGCCTATTTCACCAACATTGCAAAGTATACTTATCTAGCAAAGTATACTTTGAGGGAGTAATCATTTATTTTCCCCGAAATGCATTATTTCATGTAGAACTAACGACTGCATATATTTGATGATTAAAAGTATGCAGAATTATCATACTGAATGTATTACATTATCACAGCCAAAATGGCTGTGATAATGTAATAAATTCAGTATAATAAAAATTAATAAATTTATGCAAAAATTTAAAATGTTGATGAAATCGGCTACTGGCTAGAAAGTAGTGTTTGTTTATTATAATCTCACCCTATTGAAATGGCCAGCCACCTTTGGTGTATGATACATAGAGAATACCAGGCTACAGTCTTTTGATATCATGTCTATCAGGCAAGGCTAGGAAACGCGTAGGAATTCTGAGGCTTGCCGAGGAATTTCTACCGTTTCCGAGCCGAGCCTGATAAACGTTTGGCTATTAAACACATTAAATCTAAAACATATTTAAAAGTAAGTACTTTTTTATCAATAACAAAAAAGTCACCCTCACCGAAACATTTTATTTGATGAAATTCCATCAAATATTGATTTTATTGCGAATAAGCGATTTTCCTGCTTATTTAACATGGGGAGTCAATTTTCAAAATTTTTCGTTTTTGAAATTGAAATTTTGGAAATTGACTCCGAAACCTGGCGAGATAGCTTGAAAATGATGTAACTAAGAAAACAAAAGTTAGATTTTTAAACAAATAATTTTTTTTTTTTTTAAAAATCTATTTTTAAATTTCTATTGGAAAATCTTTTTTTCGCAATAAAATCAGTATTTGATGGAATTTCATAAAATAATTTTTTTTTGGGAGGGTGACTTTTTTTGTTACAAAAACGGGGAACAGACAGTAGATTCAGAAGGCCTGTTCTAGCTCACGTATTGTGACCGACATTATTGACCGACTTTAACGCGCACTTGCTGCTAATTTTACTTTGGATTTTTGTAACACCTTAAATTACTTCCCAGTAAAGACGGCTAAAAATAACTGAGGTTGGACAAACATGTTAACAAAAGTTTCTCCCCAGAAATCCATTCACTGACAGTATACAATAACACAAACAAAATCCCACCCGATGAAACCTATGGCAAATGCCAATTTTCAGCAAAATCCAAGATGGCCGCCATATATAAAGGTGTACTATTGAAATAGACATTTCTTTGGTACTAAGCAATACAAAAACATGTTTCATGTGTTATTTCCAATTATCATTAGGATACCGATATGCTGTCCAATAATTTTCAGGATCTAAGATGCCAAGGTCATTCATTAAGGACAAGGTCAAATGCAAAATTCACAAAAAAAACACACCAAAATCCAGTAAATTTTATATATTTGCAGCTCCTAACAACATACAATACATTTTTACCATCTTTTCACAGGTTAGTATTTCATTTAGTGTCACTTTTTAGGTCAAGGTCATATATTAGATCAAGGTCATATGTCAGGTCAAGGTCATATATCAGGTCAAGGTCATATATTAGGTCAAGGTAGATGTCGAATATACGTCTCGAATCTAGCCGAAACTGATGCATATTTTCTATCCATAAGGAATTTTCATGTGTAATTTCCGAATATATACGTCATCTAATTCCAAAATTTATATCCCACGCAGAACTAATTTCCGTAACCGTGAGGCGCAGTTAAAATAATTCTTAAGAAAACGGAAAATAAACACATTTTCTTGATGAATTTATTTCAAATGCCGGAATTATAAGGAATGAATGGATATAAACTTGGAAAAGTCGCGGGAATACGGGACGAGGCCTTTCGGCCTTCGTCCAGTATTCCCGCGACTTTTCCAAGTTTATACCCCGATAAATTCCACAAAAAGGTAATTCATTCCTATATTGTAAATAAAACAATATCATAAATTCACCTAATAAAGTGTGTAATAGCACCCCGCGAATGATCAATGGATGAACAGCAGTCGCTACAGGGTAATCATGTCAATTTATTCATGAAATACGTATGCATATTTATGAATTATTACTTGTGTCACATGTATTATATGTTTTATAAATTACAACATCTGGAACTATGTGTATCTTATATTGACGACCTTACGTTAAAACACCATTATTTAGAGATACCTTAACCCATTCACCCCTAAGTAACTGGAATGGAGTTTGATATGTTGCCGTCTGTCAAAATAAACACATTTTCTTGATGAATTTATTTCAAAGTTTTCCAAGTTTATACCCCGATAAATTCCACAAAAAAGGCCATTAATTCCTATAGTAACGGGACAGTTTATAATGCACAACGGACAGCACAGGATGATATGTGAACAAGGTAACATATCGAATGAACAAGATGATAAGGCGAATAGACACTATAGGAATGAATGGCCTTTTTGTGAAATTTATCGGGGTATAAACTTGGAAAAGTCGCGGGAATACTGGACGAGGCCTTCCGGCATCGTCCAGTATTCCCGCGACTTTTCCAAGTTTATATCCCCGATAAATTCCACAAAAAGTCCATTAATTCCTATAATATATTTGTTTTGTCCATTCCTTGGATGGATTTTTTTCAGGTAAAATAAACATTGATGTACCACTACCAGACGTGTTAATTGACATTATTACACTCTTGCGAGTTATTTGTATGGGTTTCGCTGTGATAGAAAACCCGTAATCAACTCCTTAGAAATAATACACCGTGAAGAGAACACCCGTAATTGCGCGCCTGTTTTTATGGAAACCACGAGCTACCATGCCATACTATGGAACACCCCAGCTGTCTCATGTACCTGATAAGTGCGATTCGATGTCAATTCATAGAGACTACCTATGCTAGTGTCTTTTGATATCAAGTTTATCAGGCAAGGCTAGGAAACGCGTAGGAATTCAGAGGCTTGCCCAGGAATTTCTACCGTTTCCGAGCAGAGATAAACTTGATACCAAACTACACTAGCCTGGTATTCTATTTATCAGGTAACTTTTTATGCTCGAAAATGACCACAGATGACGTCATTATCAATTGACAGAACGCGGACTTGTTTACGTTGCGCCATTACACTGACATCATTCGGTAACGTCACGTGACGTCATCCGACCAATGGAACGTCAGTTTTCACTTCGTTGTAACCCGTATGTTTATATCACGGCAATGCCTGATACAACAATATGTTATCAGTCAGTACGTATTCGGTCAATACAGGGCAGGTTACCTGATAAATGATGTTATTATGTCAACGTGCTATGCTGTCTTGTCAAAAACTTACCATGTGCTGTCTACTCTGTATTATATCTTGCCAACTCGCCATGCTGTCTTGTCCAAATGTTATCATGTACTGTTCACAGTATATTATATCTTGGCAACTTATCTTGCGAAATTCGTATACGTTGCCCATTATGACTTATATTTTGTCAATTCAACATGTTAGCTTGTCCGCAGCGTGATATGGGTTGTCCACTTTCCGTTATATTGTGCCATTTCAACTTTTATTTTACGTCCACATATTAGTATGTGCTGTCCATTGTGCGTTACATTTTGTCCAGTCGTCATACTATCTTGTCAACATATTGGCATGTGCTGACCACCGTGCATTATATCGTATCCAGTCATCATGTTCATTATGTTGTCTTGTCCATATATTATGATGTGCTGTCCACACACTGGATATAGAAAATATATGAAAAAATATATTTTCTCACATGGTGAATGAATGAGTTGTAGCACGTATTACTCCATGCATGACGCGATAAATACTACAACCACAGAACATTACATAGTTGTAAACAATACCAGCAACCTAAGTTGCATTTACTTAAATATAAGATGTATCATTTTACATTCAAACTGTGACTGAATTATAGCAATTTACCCGGTTAATATTGGTCAGACTGAAAGTTAACAGTCTTTATTAAAACTAGATGGCCGAGCCCACATGTCACGCCCGCCGAGGTATTTGATACATGTAGTACTAAACGAAGTTTGATAGTATACCGAAAACATGTAACCAAGCACTGTAACCAATGTGCCGACTATTATCGCGCTGTCCGAAAGCGGGTGAGACACAAAAGTAATTTGACGTTGACATTGGGCACGGGTTGTGCATAGAATGAAAATAGGGATGATGATAAGGACTATTGAAGTTTCGAGCGATATGTTTCAGAGCTATAGTGTTCTTAAAAACTTTAACCTAAATCAAAAAAAAGATTTAACCGGACGCACAATCGGACGTACCGACATACATGCGAACGCCAATGTGCCGACTGTATGGTGCTGTCCGAAAGCGGGCGCGACAATATAAAACTGCTTGGTTTGTTCACTTTGAGCGCAGACAACGAGGTTTGATAGACAATAGACTACTAAATCCGAAAATCATACCAAAAATCCCCCAGGTGGGTGGTGGGTCGGTGTGAGGGATGGGTAGTTATTTCTGGTTCAAGGTCTAATACTTATTAATTTAAATAATTTATGATCAAGTATCTATAATTCAATCCAAGACAAAGTTTTTCTAAATCGCTGCCAAAACACTAAAAACATGTGTTTTGTACACAATGTGATAGGTAATGGCAATGTAAATGGGCATCCGAAGTACAAATTTCAGTTTTTGTTTGTGTATTGATGTTTAACGGGCTATCAACAGCTAGGGTCATTTAAGGCCGGGCCAGCCGGTTCGATCCCGCATTGAACCTGCTGCATTGGGGCACATGATAATATTTGGACAAGGCAACATGGCGAGCTGATAAGATAACATGCACAGTGGACAGCACATGATAATATGTGGACAAGACAACATGGCGAGCTGATAAGATAACATGCACATTGTACAGCACATGCTAATATTTGGACAAGGCAACATGGCGAGCTGATAAGATAACATGCACAGTGGACAGCACATGATAATATTTGGACATAACAACATGGCGAGCTAATAAGATAACATGCACAGTGGACAACACATGATAATAGTTGTACAAGACAACATGACAAGCAAATAGATAACATGCACAGTGGACAGCACATGATAATAGTTGGACCAGACAACATGGCGAGCTAATAAGATATCATGCACAGTGGACAGCACATGATCATATTTTGACAAGACAACATGGCGAGCTCATAAGATAGCATGCACAGTGGACAGCACATGATAATATATGGACATAACAACATGGCGACTTGACAAGATAACATGCACAGTGGACATCACATGATAATATTTGAACATAACAACATGGCGACATAAGAAGATAGCATGCACAGTGGACAGCACATGATAATGTTTTGACAATACGACATGACGAACTGGTAAGATAACATGCACAATGGACAGCACCTGATAATAGGTGGACTTAACAACATGGCGACTTGACAAGAAAACACACAGTGAAAGCACATGATAAGATTTGGACTTAACAACATGCCAACTTGACAAGATAACATACACAATGGACAACACATGATACGATTTGGACAAGATAACATGGCGAATTAACAAGATAACAGCCACAGCGGACAGCAGCAACAAGATAAGATTTGGACAAGACAACATGGCGAGATGATAAGATAGCATGCACAGCGGACAGCACATGATAAGATTTAGACATATTGACATGATAGCTCATGCATGACGTCATATCACACTTGTCGTGTACATGAGACAGTTGGGGCGTTTCCATACAAAATGTTTACTTTGTATTACAGTCAAAATAAAGTTATTTGAAAACTTGAAAGGGTTTCGACTAATCTAGAAACATGCAGTCAAATATATCTGGTTCATAGAAACAGCTGCGTAATTTGGATTTCAAAAAGAAATTTACATGACGTCACATTTGACGTCACACAACGTAACGCTAAAACGCGGGAAAACACGTCATTGTGTAACTATTCATGCGCACATCACAATTCATTGTTTATAATCTCAAAAAATAGTACTAAATGTGTATATATCCGCCGTGGAAGTGTACTAAATAGGATATTCCGTCGTACATGTTTGAATAGCGGAAATAATACACTCGTGTCCGTCGGCGTCCGTGCAAGCAACTCGTTCGCTACGCTCACTCGTTGCTTACGCGGAAGCCGACACTCGTGTATTATTTCCCGCTATTCAAAATGTACGATGGAATATCCTCTATTTATTATACTTTTTGAATTGTCAGTTTGATATCAGGGGCGACAACCGTGATTCTTTTAAATGTTAGTCTCTCTATTTATTTTTGATGTGCAATGATACTTTACATGTATATTAAATAGAGAATAGTAGGTTAGTGCCGTGAATGGGAAAACATATCTGGCAAGGCTCAGGAAACGGGATGAGCGAGGCTATGCCGAGCACATCCCGTTTCCATGCCGCGCCAGATATTTTTTCCCATTCACGGCACTAACCTACTATTCTATTTATCCCGTCAACACCTACAAATGGCTGTAAAATGCAAAAATAGTATTGACTGGATATCAAAAATGTTTCACGGCACCGTGTTTCACGGCACATACGCACTGTGTTGACGGGATAAAGTTACATATACACCATGTCACTCCTAAGTAACTGGAATGGAATGTGAAATGTTTCACGGCACCGTGTTTCACGGCACATACGCACTGTGTTGACGGGATAAAGTTACATATTCACCATGTCACTCCTAAGTAACTGGAATGGAATGTGAAATGTTTCACGGCACCGTGTTTCACGGCACATACGCACTGTGTTGACGGGATAAAGTTACATATTCACCATGTCACTCCTAAGTAACTGGAATGGAATGTGATATGTTTCACGGCACCGTGTTTCACGGCACATACGCACTGTGTTGACGGGATAAAGTTGCATATTCACCCTGTCACTCCTAAGTAACTGGAATGGAATGTGAAATGTTTCACGGCACCGTGTTTCACGGCACATACGCACTGTGTTGACGGGATAAAGTTGCATATACACCATGTCACTCCTAAGTAACTGGAATGGAATGTGAAATGTTTCACGGCACCGTGTTTCACGGCACATACGCACTGTGTTGACTGGATAAAGTTACATATTCACCCTGTCACTCCTAAGTAACTGGAATGGAATGTGAAATGTTTCACGGCACCGTGTTTCACGGCACATACGCACTGTGTTGACTGGATAAAGTTACATATTCACCCTGTCACTCCTAAGTAACTGGAATGGAATGTGAAATGTTTCACGGCACCGTGTTTCACGGCACATACGCACTGTGTTGACGGGATAAAGTTACATATTCACCCTGTCACTCCTAAGTAACTGGAATGGAATGTGAAATGTTTCACGGCACCGTGTTTCACGGCACATACGCACTGTGTTGACGGGATAAAGTTGCATATACACCATGTCACTCCTAAGTAACTGGAATGGAATGTGAAATGTTTCACGGCACCGTGTTTCACGGCACATACGCACTGTGTTGACGGGATAAAGTTATATATTCACCCTGTCACTCCTAAGTAACTGGAATGGAATGTGAAATGTTTCACGGCACCGTGTTTCACGGCACATACGCACTGTGTTGACGGGATAAAGTTACATATTCACCCTGTCACTCCTAAGTAACTGGAATGGAATGTGAAATGTTTCACGGCACCGTGTTTTCACGGCACATACGCACTGTGTTGACGGGATAAAGTTACATATTCACCCTGTCACTCCTAAGTAACTGGAATGGAATGTGAAATGTTTCACGGCACCGTGTTTCACGGCACATACGCACTGTGTTGACGGGATAAAGTTACATATTCACATGTCACTCCTAAGTAACTGGAATGGAATGTGAAATGTTTCACGGCACCGTGTTTCACGGCACATACGCACTGTGTTGACTGGATAAAGTTACATATTCACCCTGTCACTCCTAAGTAACTGGAATGGAATGTGAAATGTTTCACGGCACCGTGTTTCACGGCACATACGCACTGTGTTGACGGGATAAAGTTACATATACACCATGTCACTCCTAAGTAACTGGAATGGAATGTGAAATGTTTCACGGCACCCGTGTTTCACGGCACATACGCACTGTGTTGACGGGATAAAGTTACATATTCACCATGTCACTCCTAAGTAACTGGAATGGAATGTGAAATGTTTCACGGCACCGTGTTTCACGGCACATACGCACTGTGTTGACGGGATAAAGTTACATATTCACCCTGTCACTCCTAAGTAACTGGAATGGAATGTGAAATGTTTCACGGCACCGTGTTTCACGGCACATACGCACTGTGTTGACGGGATAAAGTTACATATTCACCATGTCACTCCTAAGTAACTGGAATGGAATTTGATATGTTAATTTTGAAAGAAATTCAATGGTCACACAATTACTTTTCAGACTAGTTCATTTATGTAATGTTGTGTTTTTGTTCTCAAAAATATGAAAATTACTTGCGAACAGTGCAGAACCTGATGAGACGGCTCGTCACGAGCCGACTCATCTGGATCTACACTGTTTTCCAATACCACTATATAGGCCTGTGGTGTTAAAGAAAACTATGTGCCTAACAGATGGGACCCCCGACTTTAAAGGTACATGCCCACTCAGTAGGCACAAAAGTTTATTTATAGGAATTAAATAAGTGTATAATTGTGTCACTATTCCACCAGTTCTAAAAATTACAAGTGCCCGTTATACAGATATAATCATTTAGTAATATTTATTTTACTGATAGTGACTCGCGGTGGTATCAGGCTATTTTCATATTATGCAAATGAGGCATGACATTTTTTAATTATTTATACTAATTAAATGTGTAACCTGATCATTGCACATCAAAACATAACTACAGAGAATATGCCAGAAAATGTCTCAGATAATGTCTCTGATATAAAGAACAGTATGTGCCTACTGAGTATGTGCCTACTGAGTATTTGCCTACTGAGTATGTGTCTACTGAGTATGTGCCTACTGAGTATTTGCCTACTGAGTATGTGCCTACTGGGTATGTGCCTACTGAGTATGTGCCTACTGAGTATGTGCATGCCTACTGAGTATTTGCCTACTGAGTATGTGTCTACTGAGTATGTGCCTACTGAGTATTTGCCTACTGAGTATGTGCCTACTGAGTATGTGCTACTGAGTATGTGTCTACTGAGTATGTGCCTACTGAGTATTTGCCTACTGAGTGGGCGTGTACCTTTAATAGAAAACAAACTTCATTTACAAAAAATAATATAATTCGTCTTCCTCTATTTTATGAACTCGACATATGAAACGTACGGAAGCCCATTAAGGCCACTTCACTTTCTTTTAATTTCCATTTATTTCAGGATGTTTTCTTGAGTTTTCAAGTTCTTTTTCTTGAATTTTCAAGATCTTTTCTTGAATTTTCAAGAAAACATCTTGAAAATTAGAGAAAATATCTCGAAAATTCAAGGAAGTATTCAAGAAAAGATCTCGCGGAAAATTCAAGAAAAGATAAAAAAAAAGTGAAGTGGCCCTAATGGGCTTCCGTAGCGCGTACACAGACCTACAAATACCTTGTTCGTCAGATTTGACATTTCGCCAAATCACCATGACTCGAAAATAATGTTCGTGTTTTACAAGGGTATGATCGATCGTCCCCGCCAAATACGTGGCTGTGACTGGCGAATTGGGCTTATGTGGTTTGCGACCATTACAGATCCAGGGGCCCGTTTCACTAAACTTCTTACGACTAAAATCTTCGTAAGTGCAAATTTAAGATCGTCTGTAAATTTCAATTTATGGATTTACATTTATTGAGCATAGGCTCAATAAATGTAAATCCAATAATTATTTGCAAGAAAACATTGTTAATGTGAAATGTACAGACTATCATAATTTTGCACGTACGAACATTTTAGTTGTAAGAAGTTTAGTGAAACGGCCCCCAGATCAGCCTGTGCATCCGCGCAGTCTGATCACGATCTGTAATGTTCGTAATTACACGGCATGCTTCTAAAAAGGAATATATACTGTTATCAGACTACAGGAGTGTGTTATTTGACCAGGAGCTACACTGGTCACAGATCCCATAAGCCCCATTTCTCCAGTCACAGCCACATATGCGATTTTGTACCTTCGGACATCTGCGTAATTTCATTAAATACGTTTACAAAATTTACAATATTTTTCATAAATAATGTCAAAAGTTGACAACATTTTCAGAGTACATGCGGAATATAACTATACATGTACTCTGAAGATTTTCTCAAATTTGACGCCATTTACGGAAAATATTGTAAATTTTGTAAACGTATTTAACGAAATTACGCAGATGTCCGAAGGTACAAAGTCGCATGGCCTGTCTCAATCATTATGATGAATGTTAATGGTGTTCTATTGAGTCGATCAGGAAACACCGGCTGATCATGGAATACTGCACGTATCAATGTCTGGTTCACGAAAATGCAGGATTTAGACACTTTAAGCACTGAGACTCAGATATACGGAGCCACGATTTTGTTTCATTAATTCGCTCCCACGAAATAACAATTTGTTCCCTCAATTTAACAATTCGTTCCCTTGAATTAACAATTCGTTCCCACGATATAACAATTAGATCCCTCGAATTACCAATTCGTTCATCGAATTAACAATTTATTTCCCACGAAATGACAATTCATTTCCTCAATTTAACAATTCGTTCCCTCGAATTAACAATTCGTTCCCACGATGTGACAATTCGTTCCAGTGGGAACGAATTGTTATATCGTGGGAACGAATTGGTAAATTGAGGGAACGAATTGGTAATTCGTGGGAACGAATTGTTATTCATGGGAACGAATTGTTGAGGAAACGAAATGTTATTTCGTGGGAACGAATTAATAAAAAAAAAGAATTTTACGTCCCCTGCTCCGTAAGGATATGCCTAGAAAATTATGAAACAGAATAAGAAAAAAAGTGTTTAATTGTAGATTTGTATTGTATTTCGGAACTGTCAATCGAAATGTTTATAATAATTAAAAAAAATAACTAGCGTTTGCAAAGCTACTTATTTTCAGCTTTATAAATGTTTTTCAATCGATGGTTACTAAATTAGTTTTGTTTACATTAAGTACACTAGCGTATATTATGTCTATAATAACGAGAATTTCTTTCAAATTGTGGTACGAAACATCACATATTGGGTATGTGGGCCACCATCTCAGATTTACAACGTGTGGTCGTTGACAATTTGTCAAATCACAGTAATGTGAATTGTGAAATAATCATACTTTATCCCGTCAACACAGTGCGTATGTGCCGTGAAACATTTTTGATATCCTGTCAATACGACCTAATCACTGCGAATGAATATGTGCGGTTGTCATAATAGTCGATTCTATGATTTTGAGGATGCGGCTGGGGTTATTTGTTTGCATTTTAAAGCTGTTTGTAGTGTTGAGGGATAAATAGAATTATAGGTTAGTGCGTGAATGGGAAAAATATATCTGGCGCAACACGGAAACGGGATGGCCTCGGCAGAGCCTCGCCCCATCCCGTTTCCTAGGCCTTGCCAGATATGTGTTCCCATTCACGTCACTAACCTACTATTCTCTATCTATTTTCCTTATTTCTGAACCAAAATATATGTTGTGACCACTCATTTGAACCGTCTCTCCGAGACGGTTCAAATGAGTGGTCACAACATATGAGACGGATCAAATGAGTGGTCACAACATATACTTCTGATGAGAAATAAAGAAATTATTGAGCCTTGCCGGATATTTTTTCCCATTCACGGCACTAATCTACTATTCTCTATTTCTGGGGAAAACAATACTAAGCAAAGTTCTACTGTCTGTTCCACGTTTTGCTGCCGACGAACTTCTCAAAAAGTACTTACTTTTAAATTTTAGATTTAATGTGTTTAATGGCCAAATGCTCGTCGGCAGCAAAACGCGGAACAGACAGTAATTGGTCACCCTACACTTGGGACGTTTTTAGACAAATACAAGATACAATCAGTGAGAGCCTATCAGTTAATATTCGACCCAGACTCAGTATAAAAGGTGATTTATATGTAGTATTAATTCAGTAGAAAGGCAATGTCACGGTGAATATTATTGTATTAATGCATTATGCGATCACTCTAAAATAATTGATCAAAGAAACAGGGTGACAATTAGAACTTCGCGCAAGTGCATATCGGTCAATCGAACCATTTTAGTTGAACAGGGGGCTTTTTCACTAAGCTTCGTACAACTAAAATGTTCGTAATGATAGTCTGTAAATTTCACATTAACAATGTTTTCTTGCAAACAATTACTGGATTTACATGTATTGAGCATAGGCTGTATATGGTGGCATAAAGCTGTTTCACTAAACTTCGTACGACTAAAATGTTCGTAAGTGCAAAATTATGATACTCTGTAAATTTCACATTAACAATGTTTTCTTGTAATCAATTATTGGATTTACATTTATTGAGCATAGGCTGCATATGCAGCCTATGCTCAATAAATATAAATCCATCAATTGAAATTTCCAGACGATCCTAAATTTGCACGTACGAACATTTTAGTCGTACGACGTGTAGTTAAACGGGCCCCTGTTTCCCACAAGTATAAGTAATATTCAAATACAAGCATCAGAAACCGTGATAAACAGGGGAGATAATTCGGTTTAGCATACTTTGGAATTTTCGATATACATGTATAAATAACAAAAATTTGTCAAATGTCAGTATTGTGCATTGTGAAATAATCAAAATACAGTCGAACCTCCCCGAACGGCCACCTCTCTACAACGACACCCTCTCTATAACAGCCGCTATTTTATATCCCAAATGGATGATTTCCTCTGTATCTAACCCTTAGACTGCTGAGCACGAAAATTGTGGTCTGTTGTTGCTTTTGCCTTTTTTCTCAATAAAAAGCATGTTTTGACAGCATTTTAGAATCATTTCCATTGGAAATGATTCTAAAATGTTGCCAAAGAATGTTTTTGATGATAATTATCGAAGAAAATTTAATTCAGCATTAACCTCCCTACAACAGCCACCTCTACAACAGCCAGTTTTGCGTCTTCCCATGGGTGGCTGTTGTAGAGAGGTTGCACTGTATATGCCATATTTAGAAACACGCATGTTCCCTGTATTGACGCTTATGTAAGCAATTTAAATATAATAATTTTGTAACTAGATTGAAAAACATGTTTTTTTTTCCTGTACACTTAACAAACCATATTTTTGTATGTATAATTCGGTTAAGAAATACGATAAAGATCTACATTTAAACTATATTTTTGTCCATTCTGTTTCGTCACGTTCTAGGTATATCTGGTACACACGGCCTTTTGTGGGTTCTATTGAGTCGATCAGGAAACACGGCTAGATCGTGGGATAATGCACGTATCAATGTCTACCCGTCTGGCGGGCGAATATACAGGATTCAGACACTTCCAAATATCGACTGTCTAATTCAGGACTCTCTTCACTATATTCAAGTCTAATCCCCAGATGTTTGGAGCAGCTTTTCTTCTGTATATCTGCTACGACGGGCTGACTAGTGTAGTTCTAATATCCCCTCCCGGTGATATCTGGTTGTCTAATTCCCGTCTCTGTGTGCTGTTTAATTCCACGGGTATGTCTCCCCACACCTATCCCAATTCGTCTTGTGTGGGAAAGTTATCACTGTTGCTTGCTAAAACATGTCTTGTGTTTCATTGGTTGTTTTTTTTTAGTTGTCAGTGGACAACCCGTTTAATTATACATGTATATATATATTTTTTTGTATCTATAAATAACACACATGTATAACAAAGTCAGCGACCTATAGTGTGGAGTCGATCAGATCGTGGTTATGCCCGATCTGGTAGGATTCACACTATTGGATCTAACAATACATACAATTATTGTCAAATTCAAAAGGCTCTTGAGATTAATTTGCAAAATATTCTGATGCAGTTAGTATTATAATGACAAGCTGTGTGGACTCAGATTTTGATCGCACGGATGTGCGTTCTGTAACCGATTTCACCAACATTGCAAAGTATACTTTTCTAGCAAAGTATACTTTGAGGGAGTCATTTATTTTTCCTGAAATGCATTATTTCATATAGAACTAACGACTGCACATATTTGATGATAAACAGTATGCAGAATTATTCTACTGAATCTATTACATTATCACAGCCAAAATGGCTGTGATAATGTAATAAATTCAGTATAATAAAAATTAATAAATTTATCCTAAAATGGAAAAGTTCTCCCTCAAAGTATACTTTGCTAGAAAAGTATACTTTGCAGTGTCGGTGAAATAGGCTACTGGTCGGAGTCTACGCTGATTGTTTCACAATTAGTTGAATAGATGTCACGATTTATTCTTTTTTGCAGAGATATAACCGATTGAACTGTGGACTTACTGCAGATATGTACGATGGCACAGAGGGAACATGGAAATATGTTTTACTATTGCGTGCGCACGCGATAGCTATTGCGTGCGCACGCGATAGCTATTGCGTGCGCACGCAATAGCTATTACCCTATCGCGTGCGCACGCAATATGGTAATAGCTATCGCTTGCGCACGCAATAGTAAAACATATTTATATGTCCCCTCTGTGCCACCGTAGATATGAGCTGTCTGTTCGAAGTAAAATTGTTTTTTTTACGTGTATTCTTCATAGGCACATTCAAAAAATATTTATTAACCTCTCCAAACCAAATCCAAACGAGACGGTTCAAATGAGTGGTCACAACATATATTTTGGTTCAGAAATAAGGAAAATAGATAGACAATAGTAGGTTTGTGCCGTGAATGGGAAAAATTATCTGGCAAGGCTCAGGAAACGGGATGGGTGAGGCTCTGCGTGCCGCGCCAGATATTTTTTCCCATTCATGGCACTAACCTACTATTCTATTTATCCCGTGAACACCTACAAATGGCTGTAAAATGCAAAAATTGTATTGACTGGATATCAAAAATGTTTCACGGCACTGTGTTTCACGGCACATACGCACTGTGTTGACGGGATAAAGTGCTTTATGGCACATGCTAGTGTGTTGTAGTCATGAAATATCATTGTAATCAGAGACACATAACAGCAAAACACATGTAGATTAAATATCCATTTTTTCCGAGTGTCCGGTTTAGAGGGTTTGCACTGTATATCTAGTATTTAATAGTATTGTTATATACATATGTACATATAATATTGGGTTATGAATGTTCACAAAAAAATAATATGATGAACAGTGTGGATCCAGATCAGTCTGTTTAATAACATGACTGTGTATATTATCTCAAGAGTCACTTCTATCAGATATGTGACTAGGTTTTTCTTATATAATTGACAGACAGAATACAGTTAATATATTTACAAGTTATTACCGATCTGAGGAACAGCAATATAGACCTCGATCGGGCTTGTTCGGTGGAGACTATTTATTGTCATACACTTATAGTTTCATTGTGTTCGTAAGTGCAAATTTAAGATCGTTTGTATATTTAATTTATGGATTTACATTTATTGAGCATAGGCTGCATATGCAGCCTATGCGCAATAAATGTAAATCCAATGATTGTTTATAAGAAAACATTGTTAATGTGAAATTTACAGACTATCATACTTTTGCACTTACGAACATTTTAGTCGTACGAAGTTTAGTGAAACGGCCCCCTGATTATCCACGTTTCTGAACACCTATTGTCAATGCCAGCTGGCAATCTCGCAATGTGATTGTCTGAGCCTGCCTGTATAGTATATAATCGATAGAAACACGAGCAATATGCGATAACTAGGTCATAGACCACAGGTAACTGGGTGACGAGGAAATGCACCATATATGCTCCGTAATATGCGACGTAGACACAAAGGAAAATAAATAGAGAATATTCATATGTTTGCGACGAATATGACATATATGTTCATCGAGTGGTGTGAAATGTCCATATTTCACGAGTGCCGTTATGTGTGCAGCCTATTCGCGCTGTTTTACTGCAGATGCGCGTTATGAACATATATAGCGGAAGTAGTCGTATTTTCACCGGAAGTTGTTTATTTCATCGATGAGAACATATGACTTTTATTTACATCGTATAACTATGTATTTCATGGGTAGGTATATAATAAATGTTTATAACGTCAGCCAACATACGAAACCTGTGAATACAGGCCAGCCATGTAAAGAGAAAAAGCTGGCCTTTGTTCAAGGGTTGTCTTTTTTCAGGGGTTCTTTTATGTATTACTTGAATAATTGTGAATACAGTGCGTGACTGCTATGAATAGGTAATTGCTATTCGGATGCGGACTTTAGTACAGGTTTACTGAGCCTCGCAGGGGACGTAGGATTTTTTTTTATTAATTCGTTCCCACGAAATAACAATTCGTTCCCTCAATTTAACAATTCGTTCCAACGAATTAACAATTCGTTCCCACGGGGAACGAATTGTTATATCATGGGAACGAATTGTTATATCGTGGGAACGAATTGTTAATTCGAGGGAACGAATTGTTAAAGTGAGGGAACGAATTGTCATTTCGTGGGAACGAATTCTTGATTCGAGGGAACGAATTGTTAAATTGAGGGAACGAATTGTCATTTCGTGGGAACGAATTGTTAATTCGAGGGAACGAATTGTTAAATTGAGGGAACGAATTGTCATTTCGTGGGAACGAATTATTAATTCGAGGGAACGAATTGTTAAATTGAGGGAACGAATTATTAATTCGAGGGAACGAATTGTTAAATTGAGGGAACGAATTGTTATTTCGTGGGAGATAATTAATAAAAAAAACCCATGTCTCCTGTGGCGCTCCGTACAGGTTCGACTGTAGTTTATTAATAGGTGAAACGTGTACAGGTTCCACTGTAGTTTATTAATAGGTGAAACGTGTACAGGTTCCACTGTAGTTTATTAATAGGTGAAACGTGTACAGGTTCCACTGTAGTTTATTAATAGGTGAAACGTGTACAGGTTCGACTGTAGTTTATTAATAGGTGAAACGTGTACAGGTTCCACTGTAGTTTATTAATAGGTGAAACGTGTACAGGTTCCACTGTAGTTTATTAATAGGTGAAACGTGTACAGGTTCCACTGTAGTTTATTAATAGGTGAAACGTGTACAGGTTCCACTGTAGTTTATTAATAGGTGAAACGTGTACAGGTTCCACTGTAGTTTATTAATAGGTGAAACGTGTACAGGTTCCACTGTAGTTTATTAATAGGTGAAACGTGTACAGGTTCGACTGTAGTTTATTAATAGGTGAAACGTGTACAGGTTCCACTGTAGTTTATTAATAGGTGAAACGTGTACAGGTTCCACTGTAGTTTATTAATAGGTGAAACGTGTACAGGTTCCACTGTAGTTTATTAATAGGTGAAACGTGTACAGGTTCCACTGTAGTTTATTAATAGGTGAAATCGTGTACAGGTTCCACTGTAGTTTATTAATAGGTGAAACGTGTACAGGTTCCACTGTAGTTTATTAATAGGTGAAACGTGTACAGGTTCCACTGTAGTTTATTAATAGGTGAAACGTGTACAGGTTCCACTGTAGTTTATTAATAGGTGAAACGTGTACAGGTTCCACTGTAGTTTATTAATAGGTGAAACGTGTACAGGTTCCACTGTAGTTTATTAATAGGTGAAACGTGTACAGGTTCCACTGTAGTTTATTAATAGGTGAAACGTGTACAGGTTCCACTGTAGTTTATTAATAGGTGAAACGTGTACAGGTTCCACTGTAGTTTATTAATAGGTGAAACGTGTACAGGTTCCACTGTAGTTTATTAATAGGTGAAACGTGTACAGGTTCCACTGTAGTTTATTAATAGGTGAAACGTGTACAGGTTCCACTGTAGTTTATTAATAGGTGAAACGTGTACAGGTTCCACTGTTGTTTATTAATAGGTGAAACGTGTACAGGTTCGACTGTAGTTTATTAATAGGTGAAACGTGTACAGGTCCCACTGTAGTTTATTAATAGGTGAAACGTGTACAGGGTTCCACTGTAGTTTATTAATAGGTGAAACGTGTACAGGTTCCACTGTAGTTTATTAATAGGTGAAACGTGTACAGGTTCCACTGTAGTTTATTAATAGGTGAAACGTGTACAGGTTCGACTGTAGTTTATTAATAGGTGAAACGTGTACAGGTTCGACTGTAGTTTATTAATAGGTGAAACGTGTACAGGGTTCCACTGTAGTTTATTAATAGGTGAAACGTGTACAGGTTCCACTGTAGTTTATTAATAGGTGAAACGTGTACAGGTTCCACTGTAGTTTATTAATAGGTGAAACGTGATATTAAGCCAAGCAAATAATGATTTTGTCAAATATGATCGTGCGCGTTTAAGGACCTTAAACAGTGATTCAGCAAAATTCATATCGACTCTTGACATCGTAACGACACTTTATACAACCTGTTCAATTGTTATCGGTAACGATTACAATGCAGTTTATGCTCTAGCATACATGGGGCTTCTGGGGCCCCGTTTCACTAAACTTCGTAAGACTGATGTGTTCGTAAGTGCAAATTCAGGATCGTCTGTAAATTTCAATTGTTGTATTTACATTTATTGAGCATAGGCTGCATATGCAGCCTATGCTCAATACATGTAAATTCAATAATTGATTACAAGAAAACATTGTTAATGTGCAATTTACAGACTATCATAATTTGGTATTACGAACATTTTAGTCGTACGAAGCTTAGTGAAACGGCCCCCTGTTTTTTTTGTGGTCAGTCTAGCTCCTGTGGCTGTGACTGGACAAATTTGAGCTGTGACTTTGAGGCTGTGACTGGAGAAATGGATATTTGTGATCAATGTAGCTCCTGATAAAATAACACACTCCTGTAGCCTGATACAGATCTATGATGATCTGGATCTACACTGGTCGCATAACCCATAAGCCCCGTTTCTCCGGTATCAGCCACATGTGCGGTCATTCTAGCTCTTAACCCTTTCAACCTTAAGGAACTGGAATGTACTGTGATATGCTAATGTTCCGACCAATCCAATGATTACAAAATGATTTTCAGATTCGTCCATTTATGAAAAGGGGGTGTTTTGTTCTAAGAAATATTAAAATTACTTTCAAAAAGTGCAGATCCAGATGAGCCGGCTCGTAACGAGCCGTCTCATCTGGATCTGCACTTTTTGCATAAACCGCTATAGCGGGATTTCGGGTTCAAAGGGTTAAATGTGACTGGAGGCATTTATTTGGCTTATGGTATTTGTGGCCAGTCTAGCTCCTGATCTGTTACTGCGACTGGGAAAATACAAAGGGACCTCCAACAGTGAAGACCAGTGGGCCGTTTAACTAAACTGCGTACGACTAAAGTGTTCGTCTGGAAATTTCAATTAATGGATTTTCATTTATTGAACATAGGCCGTATATGCTCAATAAATGTAAATCCAATAATCGTTTACAAGAAAACATTGTTAATATGAAATTTACAGACTATCATAATTTTGCACTTACGAACATTTTAGTAGTACGGAGCTTAGTGAAACGGGCCCCAGATCAGCCCTCAGCCCTGCATCTGAGCAATTATTTATCTACACAATAACTGTTCTTCCGCAATTGCCGGAGTGAACTGTTCACATGAACTCCCATAAGGAGACACATCATTTAATTTTCTAGCTAATACCATGTGCGATTTTTCATGAAAAAATCGTTACAAAATTTACGATATTTTCCGTAATGACGTCGACAAACGTTTCATAGGAAATGCGTAATTCGATTTTCTAATTTCGTCATCGTTCGACGCCATTTACAGATAATGTAATAAATTCAGTATAATAAAAATTAATAAATTAATCCTTAAATTGAAAATTTCTCCCTCAGAGTATACTTTGCTAGATAAGTATACTGTGCAATGTTGGTGAAATAGGTTACATATATCGCGTCAGGATGACTTACTGACTGATCATGCTGATTAAGACAAGTTCATATTGATCATCTTTACTCGACGAGCAAGGGAAACAACTCCAATACTGATATACAATAAACCGAAAAGAGTTACTTGATACAACCCTGTCGGGTATATTTACGAACCTGACAGGGTTGTATCAAGTAACTCCGGTATATTTACGAACCAGGGCGTCAGTATTTCTGAGATACTTTGTAGTTCCTGCTCTACTAGTCCTTTCGGATGGGGACTTTAAAAGGCGGTCCCGTGTATCAGATTTGAAGGAGAGTCCGGGCACGGTAAATAACCAGAGGGGACTATTCTAATAAGAGCTATGCCCCATGGGGCCGGTTTCCTCTGTATCGACCTCCTTCCTTTCTCCCCTTCTTGGTAGACGACATGCAAGGTCGTCGAGCCAGTGCCGTCGTTAAATCCAAGCATTTACATTTACATGTATTTACGAACGGTAATAAAAATAGATTTAAAGTTTATTTTTTTCTCACATTAAATATATTCTGAAGTGAAACAAATTGTATGTGTACACTACAACCTGCGACAATCTTGCCAATGTTCGTCAATTTCTTTATTTAAAAATACTTGAATATTGTGTCTGAAAACAAAGCAGCTTGTTGGCTGAGCCTAAGCTGTGACACAGCTCAGGCTCAGACAATCAAAGTGCTTGATTGCGAGTTGGCATTGTAGATGTTCAGAAACATTGATAATCTGGGCAAGATTAACAAGGGGCCCGGTTGTTCAAAACATCCGTTAGCTTAACGGACTGTTAAGTCCTTAACTGAATGGTTAAAATATCTGTTTAACAGAGATTTTAACCATTCAGTTAAGGATTTAACAGTCCGTTAAGCTAACTGATGTTTTGAACAACCGGGCGCAGGTGTGTACCTTTGATCCAGCTCAGTCAAGTCACAGTGCAACCTCTCTACAACAGCCACGCATGGGATGACGTAAAACTGACTGTTGTAGAGAGGTGGCTGTTGTAGAGAGGTGGCTGTTGTAGAGAGGTGGCTGTTGTAGAGAGGTGGCTGTTGTAGAGAGGTGGCTGTTGTAGAGAGGTGGCTGTTGTAGGGAGGTGGCTGTTGTAGAGAGGTGGCTGTTGTAGAGAGGTGGCTGTTGTAGGGAGGTTAATGCTGAATTAAATGTTTTCGTCCGCTGTTTATTTATTTTATTCGATAATTCTCATCAAAAACATGCTTTGGCAACATTTTAGAATCATTTCCAATGGAAATGATTCTAAAATGCTGTCAATACATGTTTTTATTGAGAAAGAAGGCGAAGCAACAGCAGACGACAATTTTCGTGCTCAGCGGTCTAAGGGTTAGATACAGAGGAAATCATCCATTTAGGATATAAAATAGCGGCTGTTATGGAGAGGGTGTTATTGTAGAGAGGTGGTCGTTCGGGAGGTTCTGGTATGCATAAATAATGACGTTTGACTTTACAGTACACCGAAGAGAAAATATAATAAGTATAAACAGTATGTAACATTAAACTCGTGTGGACCGCTAGAATGCTAGCTAGATATATTTATTAATTCTGTTTAACGGGCTGTCAACCGGTATGGTCAGTTTAGGCACCCAACAACTGGGTAAATCCCGCATTTCATCTGTAAAGAGGAATCCCAAAATCAGAACCGAATATTTGCATCAATACAATATATCAGTCCTCAATTTAGAATATCCGGATCTGGGGGCCGTTTCACTAAGCTTCGTACGACTAAAATCTTCGTAAGTGCAAATTTAGGATCGTCTGGAAATTTCAATTAGATGGATACATTGATTGAGCATAGGCTGCATATGCAGCCTATGCTCAATAAATGTAAATCCATTCATTGTTTACAAGAAAACGTTGTTAATGTAACATTTACAGACTATCATAATTTTGCACTTACGAACATTTTAGTCGCACGAAGTTTAGTGAAACGGACCCCGGTCCTCAATGCTCAAGAGTGACTTAGTCCCAGGACCTGAACGTAATCGGTGTACACTAACCTTACTAAACGTACAATTGGGATAACCGGCTTCAAGGCTCACGTACAAGGAAGCATAATTGTAACTGAGGCCAGTGACAAGGTGTATGATCACGTGGTATTAACAACAACAACAAATACCGATTCAAAGTACGTATTCTTTTATAGTGTCCTTATTACGCAACGGATTTTGATGACATATGGCGCATCAAACGCGTCTTGTTAAGCTGCATTTGGTGGTCTCTGTATTTTCGCCCAAACTTCTGTCGTTTTTGCAGAGAATCGATGTCCGATTCTTTGCAAAAACTACATAAGAATGTGCCAAACTCCCTGGACCACCAAATGCAGCTCATGAAGACGCATTTGCTGCGCCATATTTCATCCAAATCCGTTGCAATATCAAATAATACTTACTTTGGAGTGGGCGACGTTGTTGTTGTTGTAACCACGTGATAATGCACCTTGTAACTGAGGCCAGTGAGGGTGAAGCCAGTGATATCACGATTGTGGTAAGGATGAACTGCACCGCTAACCCGTCTCATGCTCCCAGTCAACCCATATATTTTCAAATAGTGTTAACAAGTTCCCACGGACATGAGACTCATTTTTAAACGTCGGTTGTAAACATCAAACTTCAAGGGATTGAGAAAATCGGACAGTGTGTCACGTACTTCCATATAAATGACAGTTCAGTCTTGTATGTTTCTAAAATGTGTGTACTTATATAATGTATGCAGTGCCCTGCAATCCATATGCAGTACACACAGTATATAACTTGCACCATGATGTATATATATATATATATATATATATATGTTGATACATATACAGATATATATATATATATGTGTATATGTATCTTAAAACATAAGATCAGTAGCCGATTTCATCAACATTGCAAAGTATAACTTTTACTAGCAAAGTATACTTTGAGGGAGTAATCATTTATTTTTCCAGAAATGCATTATGTCATATAGAACTAAACGACTGCATAAATGTTTGATTATTAAAGGTATGTATATTATTATACTAAATGTATTACATTATCACAGCCAAACTGGCTGTGATAATGTAACAAATTCAGTATAATAAAAAATAATAAATTTATCCTAAAATAAATGATTACTCCCTCCAAGTATACTTTGCTAGATAAGTATACTTTGCAATTTTAGTGAACTAGGCTGCTGGCAATATCATAATATACGCTGATGCATATAGGCTTGCAGGCAAAACAACAGCTTTTTCCTCACAAATAAGTATTATTTCACATGAAATGTATATGTAATGTCTACAATGTACTCGTATATACAAGTAATTATGGTGAAAGGAAGATACTTCTAAAACACTATGCACAGTTTGTTACAGAACAATATATTATACAAATTAGCAGGTTTTTTTTAAAACACCCGATACATAGATCTACAACGCTAATCGCGTCAATACGAAACGTTAACATTTTTTTTTTACTATCCCTTTATTTTGTTTTCATTCCGTAAACCATCCATTCGGTCTTCCTACGCAAGTCAAATTGTCTGTCTACCTGTTTGCCTGCCTGCCAGCCAGCTGTCACCCTGATCACGCTGCACGTTGGTTTATGTCCGTACGTCCGTCGGTCCGGACGAAGTTGCATTAGGGGGCACATCCGATGTTTACAAACAGGTATTACCCTTATGAAATAAGAAAAATAGGCTTAAGTGGTACGGAAGAAGTCCATTGGTTTCTTTTTTCTTAGGCCACGCCCCGAAATTGTGTCCATCTGTCCCTCGTGTCCGTCTATTTGTTTGTCTGTCTGTCCATCCGTCCGTCCAATCCTTCCGTTCGTCCGGGCACACGTTTGGAGTCGTAGGTGGTTGGAGATGTGGCCTAAGACAAACGAAAACAATGCAACCTAATGGTGTGCCATGTATGGATGTCCGTCCGTCCGTCCGTCCGTCCGTCCATCCGTCTGATTGACTGTCTAACTTCTGTTTGTTCTTTATTTACAGAACATACAAACGATGGCAGCTGCATTTGCTATAATCCAGGCGCGCCATTTACGACGGAAACGAGTCTTTATGGAGACGATTACTGGAGACGTACACAACATTAGCAAAGCAAGTGTTTGTAGAAAACAGAAGTGGAGTATAACGTTTGCGGACTGCGTAGTGGCGTATTAGCCTGTGTTTCGTTTCTGATAAGGGGCTACCTTGTTTTCAGACTAGATGGAGAAACAGTCCTGACGCATTTACAACAATTTCAGACCCGTTTTATGCTGAATGCATGTGCACGTTAATTCATTCCTACACTGGTCAACACGTCAATAAAACGTATTTTCACAATTACAATTTCGATAAAATCGCATTACCCGTGCTAGTTAATAGCGATAGGCGGTACGATTCTATTGGTTCAGGAGCAATCCTATATGTGTGCTATTGATTCAAACAGTGCATGTATTCTAATCAACAAATGGAACATTACCCATTAGTGTATACTGTTATGTAGTTTTGCTTTTTTTTTGCTACATTCTTGTGACCAATGTTTTTTGTCATCTTAGACCACGGAGAACAAAACTGGGGTCCCTTTGGCCGCCATCTTGGATTTCAAAATGGCTGCCTTGAAATGCTATATTCATTATACATACACTTCTAATACAGGTAGAAGATTGATTTGTTTTTTGGTGATACTCATCTTTTGACTACAAACAACAACACCAGTGTTATTTTAATTTTTAGCAATCCCCATGGTGGCCATATTTGATTTAAAAATGGCCGCCCAGAAATCGTATACAATATATTGTAATATTCATATCTACATTTATAATTCAGATATACTCTTTATTTTATTCGGCTATGCCATCTACATACTTCAAATAATAAAACTATGGTTGGTTCCACTTTTTCTGATAACTGGTATGGCCTCTATGTAAATAATATGTATAATGTCTTCACTATGTACTGTCTTTTGTAAAGTGTATTGATAACTAGGTTGTGTTGACTGTTTTGCTACGTTATTGGAACAAACGTTCTTTGTATCATCAAAGAAAACAGGAGCTGTTCCTATTTTATTCTAATTTTCAAAATGGCTGCCGTGAAAATCATATCATTCTGATATAATCATGCACAAACCATTTGGACTGGTTTTCCCCCAGACTATAATCATTATTGAAAGTCAATTATATATCACAAAAGTCTATTTCAAGTCACTGTTCATGGCAAACATGCTATATTTAAAAATGGCTACTGTGTGTATGCAGGAATTTTCTTAATTATGGATACAGTGCTTTCAATCAGTTTCATCACCATCTGCATTAGACTCTCCATCTTGTTGGTGTTCCTGAAAGGCTGTGCTGGCACACTCACACTCAAAATTCAGTCAAATATATGCCCTATACAAACTTGTATGCAGGAAAGTGTAGAAGAACTGTCGAAAAGGCAGTATTTGTGTGATTAAATGACTTTTCGGCATTGAAACGCCATTTGCGCATGTTAGGTATGTGTATGTAGACGACGTGAGTAAAATGTGGGATCGATTGCCAAAACACTGTCGGAGAGGTTGTATAAACTCTATAGAGAAAAATGGCCACGTTCAAAAGGCAGTATGGGATTATCATTATTTACGATTACCATATGGTCTTAAGAGATCACAACTCCTGTATCAATATAAAAGTGATCAGTGGTCCAAATTGCGTTTCACTTGTTGAAATTGTCATATTATGACTTGACAAAGCCAGAGACACTGCATTATGGTGTGCCACAAAGGCAAGTCAAGGGCTGATGCTTCCAAATCATTGATTCTCGCAGAAAACTAATATGCTCTGATTGGAATTGAATAATGGCATGCTATTTGGCCATAAACGGTTTCGTTATGTGTACGGACTGACTGTTCAAGTGGAGAAAGATCATTTTCCTCTCATATCCATGAACTAAACACTCTATTCATGTCGTCACAGATTACAGGATATTTTACTGTTACTGAAGCAATATGGCCTGTCAATGAAACACGGTTCGGGCAAAAACATACTAGTTACTGATACGCTATCCCACGAGTCAGTAACAGACATATATTCTAACTTTGTTAAGGGTATGAATTCACAGGTACATGCAATATTCGTGAACTTACCTGTAAGTGATCACGAGTCGCAAGAAATTGGAAACTTGACTGAGTAAGATGCACAATTGATTATGTTAGAAAAACGAATCCAAAGGGATAACTCAATTTCAGAACGCAGACAAATTGGCGTTATGTGATTACAGAGATAAACTGAAAGGATTTAAATGCATAATTGTGACTCATCTCGAGTCAAACATATTGCAAGCCGTGCGTAATGGCCATCTCGGCATTCAGACATGTCTTAGACGAGCTCAAGATAGTATGTTCTGGTAAAATGGTAGGAAGTTGTTCAATTGAAGATAGAAACTGAAATACCAAAGACACTCTGATATCACCCTATGTACCAGGCCACCCATGACAAACTGTTGCTACACACATTTCCAAATGAATGAAAAGGAATTGCTGGTATCTGTTAACAACAACAGTCACACAGCATGTGTCAGATGAAGTCAGCAATTTGCCTACCAGGAATTTGCTGATTTTGCAAACGAATCGGATTTCCTTAATGTTACATGATCTATGTAGCTAAGGGTTAGCTGAGCGAACAGTAATTATTGTGTAACACAGCTTCGCAAAAACAAAAGGTGAATGTACAGACCTATATTTTGGTATACTGGAATATCGAAACTCCCATAAACGGCACGAAATGGTCACCAGTACAGTTATTGATGGGACAGCGGCTTCTATACAGTTGACTGACCACTATGATAAAAATATAGTAGCTTTATAGGCGGCCATATGGCTTATATAACAAAATTGAACCAACCCCAGTGTTGTTTCATGTGGTCTATGTATGAAAAAAAACCTTGGTTCAAACAATGTAGCAAGACAATTCACAAACCCTAAAATAACGACTTAATAGACATGATAGATATATAGAGGATATCCATATTTTTGCAACGAATATGACATATATGTTCATCGAGTGGTGTGAAATGTCCATTCATATTTTTGCAACGAATATGACATATACTAGAGGAACATATATGTCATATTCGTTGCAAAAATATGAATATTCTATTTATTATATACCGCTGCATGGATGAAATTAGCAGTATTTTAGAATGTATACGGTAATGAATGTGTATTTGCAGCCTATTTGCGCTATTTTCGCGAACATAGATTTTATGAATATAGATAGCGGAAGTAGTCGTATTTCAAACGGAAGTTGTTGATTTCATCGATGAGAACATATTACTTTTATTTACATCGTATGACTATGTATTTCATGGGTAGGTATATAATAAAATATGTAATTTTGTAGTTGTTTAAGATGCATCCATAATCTGACCGGTTATACCATTAATTGAAACTGGAAAAAAACATTGTTAACTGTTTCTGTTGTTGCTGTTTCATGCCATATGACAGTTTATATTACAGTATAAGGCAATAAATAGAAATCCATATGCATCCAATGGCGTCTGAATCTCTAGAAATAACTTTTATTATATACCTACCCATGAAATACATATATATACGATGTAAATAAAAGTCATATGTTCTCATCGATGAAATAAACATCTTCCGGTCAAAATACGACTACTTCCGCTATCAATATTCATAACGCGCACCTGCAGTGGCGCACTGCAAATAGGCTGCAACTACACATTGATTATCGTATACAGTCTAAAAAACTGCTAATTTACATGGAGCGGTATATAATAAATAGAATATTCATATTTTTGCAACGAATATAACATATATGTTCATCTTGTGGTGTGAAATGTCCATATTTAACCCTAACACTGCGGAATTAATGTTTTGTCGTCTGCTATTTGCGTCCCATTTTCCATTATTCACATCAAAAACATGGTTTGATAGAACTTAAGAATCATTTCCATTGCTGTCAAACCAGGATGTTTTTTAGATGAATGCCGTATAACTTGCTGCCTGAGGGGCATATATATTTCATGAGTTCGAACGATTAAATCTTCTTTATTCAACTTTTCTAAATGTCACCACGTGTTGCGCACAGCTTCGGTAGCAGTGACCAGTTAGCCGCCAGTTTCCTATAATGGCACCGGCACATGTGAAATTTATAAATATTACACTTTCTGCTGATTAAAATCCATTTTAATTGTTTAATTACTATTTTGTACTTGATTGTTTTTATTTTATTCACCTTTTACATCGCATTAATTGATGAATGCTCATTCCAGGGCCATCTGACCTGTTCCCATTGATCAGAAATGGGCAAATACGAATTGAGGTTATGTTGTGACAAGAAATAATCAAAACAACAGATTTTTCTGGGAGTTTCAAACAATAATGTATTTCAGACAAAACTCATGGATTGGAACTGGCTTGCACCATGATAGTACATTTGCTTCTGGATGATGATTGAGAAAACATGCAACGTTCAATCTGTAGTTCTGTAAGTGACGTGGCACGGCATGGTTTTAAAGTGAATATTTTACCTGAGAATTGGATCATTTTAAAGAGGCTGCACCGAGATATTTCACATTCCTGCATAGGTAAGGAGCACTAATAGAGCAGCATATTTGTGTTCATGTAAAAGCTTCTAGTGTGTCGTGTTCACAAATGTCGAATGCATAATGCTGTCTGTCCACTTATTTGGAATATTGCATTAAATACATACTGCCCGAGGGCGTGAAATGGATAATTTTAAATTAACTGGTCACTGCCCCCTTTCCATGATGTCGCTCCCTTGTTATCTCCCCTGACTGCATCACAGCATCAACATGTAGGAAACAGACAACCAATTGATTTCCCATAGACCCACATTCACACAAACATGACAATCGCAAACTACCTGCGACAAAATCAATTTTGTTACTTCCATTCCTGGAGTCAGTGACCTAAGCCGGTTCTAGATCCATGCCAAACACTGGGGTCATGCGGGTTGATTTCCAAGAGTTATTTCCCCTTTTTTGACGGAACCGTCTACTTTCACTTTCGAAATCTCTATCTCACCCCCACATCAAGTCGCACACAGAAAAAATGTAACCTGCATGTGTAGAGCATGCAAATACTATAATAAAATGTTCGGCACAGACATACCTTTCCTGCAGCATCTATTTTATTTATCTATCTGTCTGTGACTGTGTCCTGTATCTGCCAAGTAGGTATCAACGAGCTGGGACCCAGTCATAATGGGAGATAACTCAGGTTAGCTAAATAGTCTGTGTAAGGGAAACAACTGCAGCCAATAATATTGTGAGCATGGACAGGAGTTGCTTCCCCTACACATGTTTGATATTTCCACTAGGACTCCATAAAAAGCCAACATATAACAATCATAATTATTAAAGCCATAAATGCAGTGCTCCGATCGTCTGAGAATTGGCATTCCGATTGGATATGTGTAGCTAAACATGATGCCGTTCACGAAAAGTGTAAATGACATCGAAAGTTTCAAACTTTGTACGGCGATTACAGCTTTATTAATTGAGATATCGAACTTCTGCAAACGGATTCTGGTTCAGGGAGGCAATATATATCCGTGTGCAAAGTTGAAAATTGGCACGCCGATAGTATTTCGCTCTCTAAACACGATGCCGTTCAAAAAATTGATATCTTAATTAAAGCCGCCGTAAATGACGTCGAAAGTTTCAAACTTTCCACGGCGATAACAGTCTTACTAATTGAGATATCACGTTTCTGTAAACGGCTTCTGGTTCAAGGCGACAAGATCGATGCGTGTGCAAAGTTTCAGCCGAACCGGACTCGGAAAGCTGCCAAATTTTCAACCGCCGCGATCCGGCTGAAATGTGCATGCGATGGAATTTGGACCTCCGAAAACCATATGGTGGTTACTGAAAGTCGCTATTAAATAGTAAATCGTGATTCAGTTTGCAAACTTTACTATTTGAGGTTGAGACTTTCTTGTAAAACGCCATCCTTGTTCTGAGATACAAATTATTTTGGCATGGCCAATTTTTCAGCACGGAACATTTTCAATTTTCAATCGGGAGTACGGCCATTTATGGCTTTAATTAATTAAGATATCCAATTTTCGTAAACGGCCATCGTGTTGTGTTTTCAGTAACCCGTTTTTTTTTCCCAACAAAAACATGATTTGACCATGATTCTAAAGTTCTACCAAACCATTGTTGTTGATGTGAAAAACAATGGAAAATAGAACCGAAAAAAACAACAGATGACAAAATTTAATTCAACAGTGTAAGGGTTAAATTGACATTGATCAAACCGTTGTCAATTAGCCTGGCATATGTTCGCTAAAACATGTTCGCTAAAACACTGGCAGTAATGCTATCGATTTAGAACAGCGTATAAAAACCACGCGTTCATGTTTTCATTTATTGAAAATGTGTCGTATGTTTATCATGACGTATTGCGTTAGTTTTCTTCTTTACATGGGTTTGTTGATATCCTTTGGTTATCTTGTTGTCTGTTTGACAACCGTTTACTTGTGTGACTTCCAATATCCCGATATATCATTCTCCTACTAATTTACGGGACATCACCTATTTTCATAGCGTGAGTCACGGTGATTGAAAGTATGCTTTGTTTCTGGCAAACACTGATTTGAGTAAGTTATCTGATAGGAAAGTGGCGAATCGTGTAGTACCAGAACCCTTGTATGTGTAGCTGTAGCTCCGGATGCTAAAACACGTCGGTGTCTTGACATGAGTCCACGATACATCAGTATTCCCCACTATATATGTTGGTCGTGACGAGTCACTTTTATGTTTTCAACGTTAGTTTCGGGACGCCTTAACGATATATATATGGGCCGCGCTCTGTGAAAACCAGCCTTAAATTGACAAAATTTTCGATTTTCACATTTTTACATTTTCTGATCGCGGGGGACACCTTTCAAAAACAATATTCTGAAAAGAAAATGCAATTTTATGTTTCATAGTTTTTGTTTTCTCACTTTTTGTAGCACCATGAGAATCACGCACGGAACAAAACGTAACGTCATCGAGAAAATGGACGTTTATTGAAACGGCGACGTTTGTACAATGCAACTCAACAGCCTACAGTACTTTGCTGATAAGTTACACTAAATGTATCTACAAGTGTTACTATGTATAATATCAAACATTTGAACAGAATACAACTATGATATGACAAGTAGTGAACAAAACAAACGCACCACTATCGATTTTAAATCTATAATTAGCCGACCTGTGGCTTCGTAATTTGCCACCATCGCCATAATAGATTCATATAAATATGTCGTCAGAAAGATACATTGCACTTATCTCAGAATTTAGGCCAGAATATAATTGACGTCATTTACAGTTAATTGTGACGTCATTTATTGATGTAGACATTACGTCACCAAAGACCAAAAACTAAACGGCATTCCTGGTGTTTGGAATTGTAAATTATATGCACATCGTATCGGTGATTGAAACAAATTCATATTTTTTCTGTAGAAATGAATGACCAGAATTTGGATAGATTTGGATAGGCCTATGGCTGCACATGCATAGCGCCCGATGGGGGGTCTAGTGGGTAGTCGGACACCCCCGGAGATTTTTAAACAAATTGAAAATCGACTGTCCATTCCTGACTCTAGGAATTATATTTACATCTCAGAAAGCGGGAGGAACGTTTTCCTGTGTAGCCAATATGACTGACGGACGGGCTAATGTACATGTACCCCGTACTAGCAGGTATATGGTAAAATGCTGCGCTGACCCCCACTCTCTCGGCTGCCCACCGCCGCAACTCCCCCCCCCCCACCCCCCCCCCCCCTCCCCCCAACCCCTACACACCGAGGGAAGATATTATTAGGCGTGTCCTCTTAAACAGTTATTGTGCGTGATACCCGTCTTGACACTGTCTATGAATTTACTGCCGGTACTGATTTCTTTTTGTAAGTCTTCAAATTTTGTGTTCGCATTTATCAACCGTACTATGCAGATTCCTTCATACATTTGTTATTTTCATGAGTGATATCCGCGCGACAGCATACGTATTTATTTAGAACATGGAATGCATAGTTGTTAAAACAGAACATTCAGAGCAAAATTATCCATTACTGTGTATTTTTATATTTGTGTGGGTTTGAATTTTTGATAATGGGTTTACCATTTGAATTTTCTTTCTTCATAAACCTGCAATATGTATATATCAATGTCGGGAAAATGTGGAGCTGTAAGGGAGAAAAATGACTTGGAGAGCTCTAAACGCCACAGGAATGTGTTGCGTGATAGCATCCAGCAGGAATGTGTTGCGTGATAACATCCAGGGTATCACAAAGCCAGCTATCCGCCGTTTGGCTCACCGAGGTGGTGACCCGTGGTGTCCGTTTTCCTCGAGAATGTAATCCGTGATGCAATCACTTACACCGAGCACGCCAAGAGGAAGACTGTAACCGCCCTAATACACTAAATTTGACCCGATCACAAAATAGATTTCGTTTGGAATGAGGCTCCACAGCCTGCGACATTTGTTTAGACGCGTTTAATCTGCAAATCTGGAATGTATGTGTATTTGCTTTATATTATTTACACGCCTCCGACTAAAACACGGCCCTTTGATATAAAAATTTAAAAACAAAGCACACAGACGTACATTGTTTAACACAATGCACATGTAGTAAGTAAATTAACAACGATCTGACAAAGTCGGACTTATTAAATGTGTAAATGTTTGAGACCTGTGCATCTGTGCAGTCTGATCAGTGTCTGCAATGATTGCAAATATACTAGTGAAATTGCTATACATTCACATAACCATATTTACAAGTGGTAATCTTAAAGAATATTTACATTGTTATCAAACGGCAATCGTACGGCCGATTCAATGTGATTTGTTTAAGGTACATGTACAAGTGGTAGCAGATACATATACAAATCAGTAGCCTACGTCCCTGGCGGCTACACTTATGTTCGCAGTAAGAATGCATGTGACACAATACCAACACACTAAATACTAAAACATGTTTGGCCCAGTTTCACCATGATGCGATATGCCAGGAGCCGTGTATATTTGGCACTACCATATTTTTACATCTATGATACGCTTATTTTTCTGAAAATTTCCAAATTGTATTGTGTTAATTTTCGAAACATTCTTCAGGCGAAACAATAAATTAAACGAATTAAGCCCTGTGCCCAGTTCTATTCGTGACCATTTTTATCCAGAATAGGTGTCCCAGTTAATGAGCCAACTGTTTACATTTTCGTTACCGTAATAAAAGTAACGTTCGCGGGCACACTTCCACGTAATCTGAACAGGACCGTTTAGCACAATTAGTAAAGAGCGCACAGATGCACCCCGGGTTCGATCCTCAGTTTGTAAGTACATGTGCATGTATATCTGATGATGGTCGCCAGACAGGGTAAGTTTGTTTTCTTTGAGTATTCCGATTTCAACCCAAAATAGAAATATACAGACGCCTCCGTCTACGCCGACTACACTTGTTCCCGTGTTTTTTTGTAGGTGTTGTATAAATAATTATAAATAAAGTTTAAAAGAAATATTCGCAATATGATTGCATAATACTGATTTTGTGATGTGTTATCTAAAAAATACCGATCGTATGGTTATTTAGTTTCAAATGTCAGGGCACAAGTCGTCATATATTATATCATTTGTAATAATATGCCCATATGTATAAAAAAAAATATCGACAAAATCATCTACGTGTTTCCTTGAAGGAAACCGAAAAAAAAAGACAACTTTCTGAACCACTATGAAAACAAATGTACAATTCTGCCACGCGTATCCAACATTAACGTATTTGTGAGCCACAATTAGTAAAGCGTATGGCTATAAATAGGACAACTTATTGCAATGACGCAACGATTTCAAGTGTCAAAATCTGACGTGACGTTTGTAACTTTAAGCGTAACATTGCGACGTCATTTTCAGGCTTTCATGACGTTGTCATTAAGGCTGGTTTTCACAGAGCGCGGCCCATATGTGTGAAATTGGAGGTTGACCACCTCACGTCGTTCCGTCTTGGTCCAGAACTTCCCATTTCACATATATATGAAAACCTTAAACATAACATGTGTTTTGCATTATTAAGATAAATTAATTATTATAGTTCTATCATTCTTAATTTTCTACTTTCATCTAAGAAAGGTTTATTATTTTAATATACTTATGTTTTGATTTAGCATCAATTATTCAATTTCACCACCACATGCGCAACATATTTGATATTAGCAGTTGTGCCACCACCGCAAAGTAGGCATGCTCTTATGTTACTGTTATCCTTTTCATTTATATAATTGTGAAGTTTGCAGAAGTTTGATCTTCTTGTAGTTTTTTTTTTTTTTTTTTTTAATTTTGTTTACGTTTAATATCTTTATTTTAAATATATTAAACAATGAAAAGTAATTATAAAATAAAATGCAATGAGTACTAGTGATGTGAAATACATTTTAAACCTTTACCGCGATTGTAAAATCGATGATGAGCAACTTAGAAAGATGATAGTTGCTCTCAAACCTGTAATAACAAAACCTATATCTTTTGAAAATCATAAACAGAAATATGCTGATATAATCAATGAACTTAACACTAATAAAAGCACTAACTACTTAGAACTCACAGATAAACCAAACTATGGCTATTTCAAAGCATACGAAATATACAATACAAAGATCCTCAAAAACTATTATAGGAATGAATTAGGGGATAACCATGCTTTGTTTTTCGATTTGGAGCGGTATGTGGGAGGTTTTATGGTCTGTGAATCAGTTTTACGGCGACGCGTCAGCGGAGCCGTAAAACTGATTCACAGACCATAAAACCTCACACATACCGCTCCAAATCGAAAAAAAAAACAAAGCATGGTTATCCCATTCTTCAATGCACCTAGTGTGCTCCCCGCTTTCCTATAAATACGTCGTAGCATATCACGAACAGTGATCTTTTTCATTACGTCAGCAGGTTGTTGTCGTCATATCGATAACCACCTCACACCAAATGAATTTGAAGAAATTTATCTCCGCCGAAGAATATTCCCATTTCAAATAGAGATTAACGGGACTTTTTCTAAGACATCTATACATTTATTCAACTGTAATGTTTATATTAACTATTGTATTGCTTTTGTATGTGTAGTTGCAACAGTTATTTGCTTTTATTCATTTAAAGAAATGCCAACAATTATGCATTGGGTTCGTGTGATTTTACAAAGGAAATGTCAGCAACAACTTGTGTCAACAGGCCAAGGATTTCCTTGGATTTACGCCTACGTCCTGTATTCCCGATAAATTCCACAAAAAGGCCATTCATTCCTTATAATTCCAGCATTTGAAATAAATTCTATTATTCATCAAGAAAATGTGTTTATTTTCCGTTTTCTTGATAATTATTTTAACTGCGCCTGACGGTTATGGAAAGTAGTTCGGCATGGGAGTTTACTGGGATATAAATTTTGGACAGAGACTTGCTACGGACCAATCAAATGTTAGGGAATTGTGTAAATATTTGTTTGCTGGAATTATTGTCTGATAAGAAAGATAGTATACCAAATCAACTTATAGAGGAGATAAAAGAGATTAAAGGATTACAATTTCAACTTGTCCTTACTGTAGATATATAAAAAGATGATGGTGAGGAAACAAAACGAATAACAGGAGAATTCAATAGCGAACAATATGAAATCAGAAAAAAAATAAGTGAATTTTACGAACAATCGTCTTCACAAATTCAAAAAAGTATTGAAAACTTCACAAACACGGCAACAGGTATGATGATTGCCCACTGTAATACATTATATTTAAATATAGGAAAATACGAACCATTAACATGTTATTCTTATATTCCTCTACCTAAAGAAGTAGCAAATAAAAAAGCAATAATTAATGTAAAACATAATGATGACAGATGCCTTATACATGCTATAACCTCAGCTCTTAATCCTGCTTCACAGCACTCAGATAGACTATAACCTTATTCAAATCCTGATTGTATAAATACTAAAGGAATTGATTGTCCAGTCTCAATTTCTCAAATTCCAAAAGTAGAAAAAAAACAATTTAGCAATTAATGTGTATGGATACTATATCACTAAAGAAAAGAAATGTCGATATTTCCCATTACATTGTATTTCATTTCAGAACAAGCTAAAGAAATAAAAATAATTAATTTACTCTCCTAATATGTGAAGATAATGAAGATTCCGAAAATGAAGATTCCGGCAATGAAGAAATCAAAACCAAATGTCATTATTGTTTGATAAAGAATTGTATCGGTTACTTTTCAATCAAAATAAACATCATGGAAAAACATACTTCTGCGACCGCTGTCTCTACGGGTTTTCACAAGAAGGTTTACTCATGAAACATAATGAAGATTGTGAAGTCATTAACAAAAGCACCACAATAACACAAATGCCATCAAATAATCACATCAAGTTCAAAAACTACCAAAACCAAATGCCCGTCCCATATGTCATATACGCCGGCTTTGAAAGCATAATCAAGCCTATATCAAGGAAAGCCGGATATGAATCTGAAATCCAAAATAAACACCAATCATGTTGATTTGACTACCAAGTTGTTAGATATGACGCGGTTGCCAACTGTCCCGTAAAGCACAGAGGCGAGGATACAGTAGTTGAGAAGTAGTTGAGTTGGGAAATGATAAAAATAATCACAACGTCCCAGACCACTTTCACTTCACAGGCAAATACAGAGGTGTGGCTCACAAGATCTGCAATCTGAAACTAAAAAAATAAAACTGGGCATAACTAAGATCCCTGTGGTATTCCACAACCTAAAAGGATATGACAGCCATACCATAATGCAGAAAATGCACAAGGCAAATGGTAACATCACCTGTATTCCAACCAACACAGAGAAATACTATAGGAATGAATGGCCTTTTTGTGGAATTTATCGGGGTATAAACTTCCCGCGAATTTTACAAGTTTATATCCCCGATAAATTCAACAAAAAGGCCATTAATTCCTTATAATTCCAGCATTTGAAATAAATTAAAGAAAATGTGTTTATTTCCCGTTTTCTTCAGAAATATTTTAACTGCACCTCACGGTTATGGAAAGTAGTTCGGCGTGGGAGCTTACTGTGATATTAATATTTGACAGAGATTTGCTACGGGCCAATCAAATGTTAGGGAATTGTGTAAATATTGATGTGCTGGAATTATATATCATTCAGCACAGGACAACTCCAATCCTTAGATAGTTTCCTGTCTATGGCATCATCATTGTCTAGACTTGTGGAAAATACTGCAGATCTGAGGATAACCAGAGAACCATTTGGAGATCCACCATAGATAAGGAAACCTACAATGCTGGTAAATTTAACTCTGAAAACGACAACATTACACTGCGTGAGTTACTTTATAAACCAAAAATGGAATACATTCTCTCAAACCCAGACAAGTTTGAGTTTGGTAGCCGTTTCATAGATGGCAAGAAAGTAAATAAAGATTCACAGCTTGTGTTGTTGAATGAATACCTATCGAGAACAAACACACGAGGTGAATGTGAGATGAACTACTACCAACGCAATGTACTTGGTAGATACTGGACAATAGAACAAGTGGGCTTGCAAAAACATGAGCAGGAAGATCAGACAAACCCAGACATTGATATCGACATGAAGAATGTGTCCACCCAAAACTATACTATCATCCTATTGCCACCAAAGCAATATACCATGTGACGGACTTGACATGTATGTCAATGACCGTGATAATTTGATAGCACAATACATGCTTAAGAAAAACCTGCCAAGATATGAAGTAAAGAAAAATATCCTTGCAATCCTCAAGGGAAGGACAGTAGAATTAAAGCCAGACGACCCTGAGTGGTTTGTAAAATACTACAAGGGAATGCGACACATTATAGCCCGTGTGTGTGTGCTCAATTGGAGACATGTATACAAGAACTTGCAACGAAACAGAAACTTGAAAGAGGACCCACATACAACATCAAAGGCTGAACTATCAACCTACTCATGTGTAAAATAGAAAACAAAGCACTGATGGCATCATTTGATTACCTCAATGAACGCGGGGTAGAAGTCAGTGCACTTGTGTTTGATGGTTTAATGGGTTACAAGGACACAGTAAAAGACACCAATGTGACTGGACCCGAATGATGAGGCGCTATTAAATTGCGAAACAAGTGTGACACGATTTTTATTTGTTTTGAGATTTTAAAGGACCGTCCCTGTGGAGAAAATGCTGTGGAATGACACGTAAGTGGGTTACAATGACATAGTTTTCATAGTTATGTCATACATCAGACAGGAGATATTGAAGAGTAGATATCCCCGGTATGATTTTTATTGCAATCGTACAATTAGGTTATCCAAGACGGCCATTGAAAGGTAAAATGATCATTATTCCGTTACCAGCATTAAATTGATATATTTCATGAACACGATGAATAGGCTGCAATTACACATTCATTACCATACACAGTCTAAAAAACAATCGCTAATTTCCATGGAGCGGTATATAATAAATAGAATATTCATATTGTTGCAACGAATTTGACATATGTGTCATCTCGTGGTGTGAAATGTCCATATTTCACTCGTGCCTAACGGCACTCGTGAAATATGGACATAGACACCCACTCGATGAAAATATATGTCATATTCGTTGCAAAAAATATGAATATCCTATATGTATTAAATACTTGCATGCAGTCTACGGCCGTGTAGTCTCATCAGTCTGATCAGAATCTACATTGTTCGAGGGATTTTGGAAAAATATTCATTTTAAATAAGTATTATGCCTCAAACAATAACTCAGGCTCCGTAATGGAATGTGTTCGCTGATCAGGAGCTACTATGCTAAATTTCATTATACCCAGTTTGTCATGGGTGGTCACAGTTCTGTACAATGTGACTGTATGTGAAAATATTATTATATAAAACAAACACGTAGCTAATTATAGTCCACCCGTTAAACAATACAATAAAAAACAACCTATTTTATTCAGCATAAAGCAATACAATGCTTCTAGCCATTAAACAAAACTGTGTAGTGCACATGAAATAAAGATTTTCATAATGGAAATGAAGGAGCTTTTTATTAACTATAGTTAAAACGAAATACCACCAAAATGGTGTAGATAGCGAGGGTTGAAAACAGCGTATATCGAGCCAGAGTCCAGATATGTGCAGTCTGATTCGTGTATGTGCTGGTTGCAACGATAAATGATTATGCTAATCACATATATGTGTAATGAGATACCAATGTTTGTGTTGGGATAGTATAAATAACATAAATTAGGTTCGGGTATTGCAACATCCTTCTCCATTTCAAATCACACACTTGTGTTGTATATATATTGTAGTACATACGTATGTGAAATATTAATAACTGAAATGAAAATCATGTCTTGATTATTCTTCTAATTCTTTCTTTAAATTGTTAGCAAAATAAATTTATTAGTTGATGTCATTAAACATGATTAAATTGTCATATTTATTTAGTGTTGGCCATCTGCAAAAATAAGGTTTGAAATATTTGTTTGAACACATAGGACATACCAAAAGAAAATGATAGTCGCTTTCTACTGAGCTTAGGTTACAGCATTTACATTTTCTTTAGTCTCTATGAATATTTTGGTATTTACCTCTTTCTATTTCCAAAGTATGGGAAGATAGTCGAAATCGTGATAATGCAATTTGATATTTTATATTCATTATAATGTCTAAGTATGGTTCTAATGTAAGAGTAGTTTTATATCTCGCATACGATGAGAGTCGTTCAGAACTATTTATATCGTTATACCAGGATTGATAGTAATTGTCTAAAACCCTTTGTCTTATTTGCACGTTTAGTTTATATTATTATGTATCAATGTGTCTTGATTCACCCATAACTCTGTTAACCATATATCGTTAATCATTATTTGTATCTGATGAGCCCAGTTTGTGTTATTATAAGATATATTATTTTCTGCGTCGTTTTTTTAACATGTTATACATTATTTTGGTTATACTATCGTAATTTAATTTTAATAGCTTTATCCAATATCGGGTTATGTGAACGCATTACACTTAGTGGACCTCTGCCAAATTTTCCATATAGTCCTATTAGATTGGTCGATTTATTGGACACATTAATTAGCTTGTCGTAAGAAATTTGTATTGTATGTTTTTGATGTATTTTCCAATGTGAAATCCCCCATATTTCTGATGAGAAATTTAACACACTATACACTAATTTATAAAATAATTATAATTATTCATGTGTTGTAAATTCATAATTATTGATTGAAAAAAAAAAAAAAGCATATACATCGCTTTTCCCGCATGGTCAGCTATTTCATTTTTGCGTACTCGCCCAGTTGCAATTTTTATACCTAGATATTTGAAGGAAGAAACAATTTCTAGTTTTTCACTATATAGATAAAAGTCGTATTTGGTATGACGTCCTTTTTAAAATACTACTACTTTCGTTTTGGCTGTATTTATTTTTAGTCCCCATGTGTTACAGTAATTTTATAAGTCAGTCAACATAGCTTGCACTGATAATGGTGAGGTTGCAAATAATACTTGATCATCAGCATAAAGAAGCAGAACTATTTCATTTTTCGTAAAAAATCCATCTATATTTGTGTTAATATTTTCAAGTATATATTATTCAAATATCATAAATAATAGGGATGAACTCGGATCCCCCTGTTTTACCACACGGTGTGAATTGATGAAATCAGATGTTTTCTGGTTAAGTGTTATTGGTGTTCGAACAACGGAATACATACTTAGCTTTTATTAATGACCGATTTATCTTGTCGTAGCATTTTTCATAGTAAAATATAATACTATATAGCTTTTGACTAGAATTCAATACCTTAGATATTATGTGCTAAAATATTATTCAGAGCTATTCCTTGATAATGTTTAGCTTGTGTTTGGTCGCCGCCTTTAAATATATAGGTACACTATAGCCTATTCCCCAGCTTTCTGGATTTTCAGAGTTACTTAATTATTTTATTATACAACGCTGTCAGATATGACGAGATAATATCGTACGATGTTTTAATTATAGATGCGAATACGCCATCTGGCTCGTTTGCCATCGAGCAATTTTGTTTGAAAACTGTTTGTTTACATTCTAATACAGTTATTTCCGAATCAAGCTCAGTGTCATATATATATTGTCAAAGTTTGCATTATCGTTTATATCATTATTTCCCCCTAACAATGAATTAAAATGATCAAATAGAGCTTCGACTGTAATATGTTATTTTTATTTTCCTGGCTTTTGAATAAGTCATTTTTTTTCAATGCTTTCCAGAATGCCCGCGGTTGTGCCTTAGCAATATTTTCTAAGCGATGGCCCTCATTTATTTTAAATCGTTGCTTGTTCTTCGAGTTTGACATTGTTATATTTGGTTCTTGTTCTTATAAAACAAAATGATATACATATTGCGTTTAAATATGATTTTTTCGTCAGCTTGTATCGCCCATAAGTAGGGGGAACTAATGAACTAATTTTACACAGTTAATGCCAGTTGATGCTAATAGTTACCTCCGGTAATTGAAAAATAACTGTAATTGTGTAGACAATGTAATGTTTGGCAACAAGAAAGTATCAGTAAAAAGATACATACGCGAGCCAATCCTTAAAACAGAAACACGATTTAGCTAAACATGCATATTTTCCCCAATATCTGCCAAAAACGTGTGCGTGTTTGTTTGCCTGTGTGCGGTGACGTCATGACCTTTTCCTTTCTAAGCTCACCCGAGTTGCGAGAGCCCACTTTACAAAGGAGATGTGGAACATCAAAAAGCCATATCATAGCTTGTGGTTGTCTGCAAAATTGCAAATAGAATGATCACTGGGGTAATTTATATTGGTTCATTTTGTTCTACTTTTTTATACTGTAACAGTGTAAAACTGTGCACAAATTTACACTGCAGTGTATTTGCAATTTATATCCATTGTCAAAATGTTATCTCTCCATATGTATGTATGTTGAACCATTCTGCAGTTACCAGGAACCCACTCTTTCAACGATTCGATACAAGGCCTTTATCTTGGAAAGTAGTTTATACTAAGCGCTAAGTGGCATCCATTTTCGAGTTTACTATGTTTATGTGCCTTGTTGGAAGAGTTGATTCTTGGTTACTGCAGAATTGTTCAACATATCTCATTATTGCGGAAAGCTTACTATCGCACCATATATATGTTAATATATGCAAACATAGTGTAACATGTTAACACAAATTCTCATGTAAGTGATATGACGTGACCAAACACTCGAATACCCTTCCCCTTTAGAGCTATTCAAATACGAAACAAGACAAACATGACAAAAACACATTTCTTATTCAAATGACATGATGCGAAAACCACTCCAAGCTCCTCCAGACGGTTCAAATGAGCGATCATATCATGATACTCTGGTTGAGAAACAATACGATTTAACGACAATAGTTCACATACAAGGGATATGACGTCACCAATTGAATGGTCTCTATACGACGGTTCAAATGAGTGATCACAACATAGTGCTCACAATAGTAATATGATAAAAGATGACGAAAGATAACGAAGGTACATTTTAGCTGATAGAGAAACACGTTAGTATTCTTATTTATCCCGTCAACGGTATGTGCCGTGAAACACGGTGCCGTGAAAGATTTTGATATCCTGCCAATACGACCTAATCATTGCGTAGGAATATGTGCGGTGGCTGGGGTTATTTCTTTAAAATTTGCATTTTAAAGCTATTTGTAGGTGTTGACGGGATAAATAGAATAGTAGGTTAGTGTCGTGAATGGAAAAACATATCTGGCGCGGCACGGAAACGGGGTGTGCTCGGCAGAGCCTCGCCCATCCCGTTTCATGAGCCTTGCCATATATTTGTTTCCCATTCACGGTACTAACCTACTTTTCTCTATTTCACTGCACAGATACATTCTGTGACTGAACTGTTGAATTGTCAAATGAGGGTCACATCGCATAAGGCCATTCTTTGTGGAGAAACAAACATATGAACATTTTTATATGCATATTTCGATGGTCTAGTTACATAAGGTCGTTAGTGCTATGCTTTAGCATAGCAGTTACGACCTTATGTTACTAGACCATCGATTGGTATTTAGGCTCCGTATCTTATACTGAAATATAAAACCATCATCGGCTGATTCGCTTGTGTGACAGATGCTCGATTAAGAACACCAAGGAGACGTATACATTAACAAATAGTTCCGGCTACTTCAATTACATAATTACGTTTCCAGCTGAGCCCAGTATTGCATCAGTAAACAAGCACTATTGTTATCATATCATTACACGCAGATCAGAACCCGACTGTCCGGCTGTCACACTTCACTAATAAGTGAAATCAAAATGGAAGGGAGGGAGTTGGAATAAATAGAGGATATTCATATTTTTGCAACGAATATGACATATATGTTCATCGAGTGGTGTGAAATGTCCATATTTCACGAGTGCTTAACTCGTGAAATATGGACATTTCACACCACCAAGAAAGTGACTAAGTACATCTAATTAATTAGAATTACATTTCACGTGATGTCTGAAACATGCATTATTATACTACTTACATATTCATTACCATAAAGCTGTAATTACATATGGACTAGTACATAACAACTAGCAGCAGGCTCGGGGAGGGTTGTTTAGACAGTACATATTAGGCCGTCAGCTAGAATTGCACCCCCTCAGGATTTTTGCAGATATATTTTTCGAAAAGCTACATTCAATTATGAGTGTTTTGCCGTATGTCTGCGCTCTGTAACCCACTGGATGAAATATTTAGCACCGTTTTGAAGTATACCACCCTTGGATCTTTCACGATCGAATAAAAAATCACGTTTATCACTGAAAATTCGATGTTTGTGTTATAGTTCGCGGATGCGTTCATATCTCTTCAATGGTATATAGTTCACTTAACAAATATTGTATTATTCAAATGTTGAATTGTGCATGTTTAATTACCCAACCCCACTGAATTTCAATGGCAAAACATCTACCACAGACCTGTACATTTTTGTATTTTCTCTGTACCAATGGTACCTAGTAATAGTCATTAGACCTGTTCTTTGCAAAAAAGCTGATTATCTGATGTCTACAGACGATGGCACAATGTTAAAAACATATCTTTCACCTTACCCCACCCACACATTTTACAATGGGAATTATACGTGTATTGAATATCAATAGTTGTATGCATTACCTCTTATAGTCGGTGTCAGAAAGTGAAAACATATGCATTTGCTGAATTTGTTGCCATGAATGGGAAAACATATATGGCAAGGCTTAGGAAACGGGATGGGCGAGGCTCTGCCGAGCACATCCCGTTTCCGTGCCGCGCCAGATATGTTTGTCCCATTCACGGCACTAACCTACTATTCTATTTATTCCGTCAATACCTACAAATGGCTATAAAATGCAAACAAAAAAAAAATCCAGCCACCGCACATATTCATACGCAGTGATTAGGTCGTATTAACAGGATTTTGTATTTATTTTCACAAAATACTATTGGTTACATTTTTTTCCATCACTATCGTGGCCGCCATCTTGCATTCAAATGGCTACCATTATTGTCAATAATACTGCTTAGGTGTGTATTTTTGCAGAATAATTTCGTTATAATTATGTTTATATTTCTCCATTATACATTTTTAGCTAGTCTATGGAAACAGATATCGGAAAATATTTTCTTTCTGTATTATCCAAATCACTAGGGCCGCCATCTTGGATTTCAAAATGGCCATCCAATCCAAAATATATTTTACAATAACATTGTTCACTATTGTGACATAAAAATTAATTTTCAACACCATTCCACTTGATACCATTTACAAATAGTGTGTTATAAAAGCCAGCAATGCGTAGTGCGTAAAACATGACCTTATAGTACGTCAAAATGGCCGCCAAGATAAGTACAGTTTGGTACATTTTAAAAATTCAGTATTTGACTTCCTTAAATGTTACATATTTGTACGTGACTACCAGCACAAACACGGCTTAAGTTATTATCAATACTCGTATATTACTAACTAACAAACATATTCAATTTGGAATGCCTTAAATAATTCAAAATGGCCGACATATAAACACGTGTGTGTGTGTGCGTGTGTGTGCGTGTGTGTGTAGAAGATCGGGGGTTTGCAATTAGATCAGCAAATCAGCCAGCACGATTTTATCAGATCGTGTATCACAAAGGGTCCTCCGGCTATGAAAAGTACTGCAGTTGGAGCTGTTTGCAGATCTTGATTATCACCAATCATGCCTCCACCATGCATCCAACAAGCAATACAGTTCCATGTCAAGATGCAGGTGTGCGATGGCAAAGCAGGTGATAGACGAGTCGCAAATTAATAGCTGCATACGCAATGCCCATTTGAATTATTATTAAAATGTGTTGATGCAAACAAAGTATTTGATTTGTTTCTTTATATATTTAGATATTACGCATGTTATCTAGTAATGAAACATTACATGCATATCGAAATGTATATCTGTTTCACGAAAGCTGCCCAAATTTTGCGGCCATATAAACAATTCAAAAACAATATTTTTTTCGATAATATTAAATTAAAGAAAAATTTAAGAATGAGCCTTCTTTTTGTTTCGTGAAATTTGGTCAAATATTGATTTTATTGCGAAAAATTGATTTCTCTATGGGAATTAACATGGGGGAAAAAGAGTAGAGGCGTGTGGGAGGAGTCAAGAAACGAAACATTTTGGAAATTGACTCCGAAACCTAGCTTGGAAATGATCTAACTAAGAAAACAAAAGTTAAATTTTGAAAATCGGCCCAGGATTATTGAAATTCTAAAACAATTGCACATGTTAAATCCCCATAGACATCTTCACTCTGTGCTTCACTCTGTGAAGATGTCTATGCAGATTTAACATGGGGAAATTGTTTTTTCACAATAAAGTCAATATTTGACCAAATTTCACGAAATAAAAAGCAAGGCTATTCTTAAATTTACCTTTAATTTATATTGTCGAAAAACATATTGTTTTTTAATTGTTTATATGGCCGCAAAATTTGGCCAGCTTTCGTGAAACAGACAGTGAGTAGGATATGACAGCGTCTATGTTGAATACCGGATTCATTTATTAGTATTTGTATTTTAACAATTTCGCATGGCCACACCATTTGATAACGCAAAAGAGGGATCAAGAATCGTTATGAGATGTCTTGCTGGATGAAAGATGCCATATACATATAATTGATTACATGTAGAGAAAATGTCATCTCATATCTATATATTTTGTATAGCTGCAATCGAAGTTGTTTGTTACTTGGTTACCATGTCCTTTTAGAATCACCTCTATATATATTACTATATATATAATGATTACAATTTAGAAATGTTCTTCTCATTATATATATTTTTATAGCCGCAATCGAATTTGTTTGTGTACTTCTTTAGGGCTACCTGGTTTCCATGACTTAGAAATTCCACCTCTATATATATTTATATTGCGGCTATAAACACATATATATATGAGATGACATTTCTACATTGTATATATATATATATATATATATATATATATATATATATATACAGAGGTGATATACAGAGGTCATGGTAACCAGGTACCTAAAGAAGTACAGAAACACATTCGATTATATAGAGGTGTATATAGAGAAGTACACAAACAAACTCGATTGCGGCTATAAAAATGGACCTAACCACACAGAGCTGCGACAAGTGTAGCCCCAAATCAACCAGTACAACCATAATTAGATAATTAGTATTATGTTTTAATAACAATTGGATCTAGATCGGACTATACACATGGTGAGCAGGGTCTATACTGGCATAATAATGTATTGGAGTCACTTTTTACGGCCCGTGACCCTATAGATGGACTTCATTAAATCTGACAATATCACGATGACATGCGGATTTATTATTGAGTCATGCCGAGTATCTCGGGTGTTCTGACAACTGTTTGTTTATTTTAATCCCGCATCAACGCCGTCTGATCTGGACCTAAACTATTCGCCATTCCATCAAATAACGATCTAATATTAATCCAACAAACAACCAGTTCACTATCCAGCTGTATCAGTGCACATGCTGATCAGATCCTACACTTATCACGGTTTTGTCAGAACGATTCCCAAAGAACATACATGTAGCTCGGCAAAGTACCGTGGCACAGAGGGAACATTTTTTACTTTCGCGTGGGCACGAGATAGCTATTGCGTGCGCACGCGAAAGTGAAAACTATTTCCATGTCCCCTCTGTGCCACCGTATGTAAGTCCTAATTTTGGAGAAAATCACATGATACCGAACACCTTCAAGAGTCATTACAGTTATAGCAATTCGAACACAGATAAATATATTGCTAAACACTTTTACAGAAAAAACAAGTTGCACATAGAAGTGGCAGATATTTACGCAGAATCTAAGTGGGTAACAAAGACACATTTTTCCAGACACGTAACTGGATCCAAATGATGTGGCGGTATTGAATTGCGAAAAAAAGTGTTAATCGAAAGTTAATTATACATGTATATTTTTCGAGATTTTAAAAAGCGGCCCTGTGGAGAAATGTTGATTTTCAAAAAATGTTGGTGATGAAAAGTAAGTGACAATTATTTACCAGAATGACTTGTTACAGAAATCTGTTAACGAGTTAATCAATCTCATATTTATTAAATCAACTCATATGTTATATTACATTCATTGCATAAGCACATCACCATACATTGAAGCTGTACTGGTCACCAAACGTGTTTTCTGTAACATGCTCGTTTGCATATTTGTTACACTAGTGTAATATGATACATGTAGTTATTACACTGTGTCAATTCACTGCGAGCATCCATTTCATGCAATAACGGTCATATAATTATTGAATTATAAATACATTAATTTGAAGTTTATTAAAAAAGTCAATATTCTAAGTGTTTAGTGTTTGGCATGCCCTTCACGTGCACTTGATTGATTTACATTTATTGAGAATATACATGAATGTATCCCCGCCCATAAGCACGCTGTCAAATAGCGATACTAGTATCCAATTGGCGGTTTGACAAGGACGTGTGTCTATACACGTGATAACAGGATATGTGTCTCTTGAATATAAACCAGCAAGGCAACCTCTGCAATAAATATAATGTTGTACTTGTTGCGAACAACTTAACATGATTAGTAGAATAAATATTGGTATAATAGTCGCAATATGCAATAGGAATGAAGGAATTGTATTACACATCATGTGGTAACCGCCGTGACTCATCAAACACGTGAACGTGTATCATGTATAAGTTAGATCACGGTTCGTCCGCATGTACGAGGAGATAATCCGCGAGCTTTAGCGAGCGGATTATCGCTCGTACATGCGGACAAACGTGATCTAACTTATTTATCACATCCTCATGCACATACCTTGTACACCAGCTGTGTCAATACAGAAACAACACCCGGAAATGTGTCAAAGATGTGATAAGTGATAGAGGTAAGGTGGGATTTCATTTTGCAGAACCCTTTTCTATGGAAGCTTCCTGATGCCAATGTTAAAATATATTTATCTCCTAATTACTAAGTCCTAATTAGGACATAAATATCTCTAATTAGGATATAATAAGTCCTAATTAGGAGATAATAACTCCTAATTAGGAGATAATATCCTAATTAGGACGTATTATTGGTAATTAGGAGAGTTTTATCATTGGCGAAAATAGTAAGTCCTAATTAGGAGATAGTAAGTCCAAAGAGTATAACTCCTAATTGGAGAGATAGTACTCCAATTGGGAGGCTAAGTAGTAATTAGGAGATAACTAAGTAATAATTAGGAGATAATAATCTACTTAGGAGATAACATACTAGCATTGGCACCAGGACGCTTCCATACTTTATATCAATTCAAACACGGCATACACGTACGAAGATACGACACCGTCGTATTTGATTGGTCAAGGCAATCGTGCGTCCAAATTGTTGCATATCGTGTGATATTTGGTGTCGTGTGCGTGCCGTGTGGAGACGGTGTCGTGTTCGTTCGTGTGTGCACTTACACGCTGACTCTACTGTACGACCATACGCTGTTAGAAAACATTGACGTTGCTTCTGCATATTTCTATGTAGCTACATGACACACACATGTGTAATGGCAAAGTCCCTCGAATTCACAATTCGTTCCCACGAAATAACAATTCGTTCCTTCGTTCCCACGAAATAACAATTCGTTCCCACGAATTAACAATTCGTTCCCACGAATTAATAAATCGTTCCCGAATTGCCCAAATTGTTACATTGAGGGAACGAATTGTTAATTCAAGGGCACGAATTGTTAAATTGAGGGAACGAATTATTATTTCGTGGGAACAATTCATGTCCCCTGCAGGGCTCCGTAACAAACCAACTATGTAAAGTTGTGTGTGCACATGTCCACATACAATCATGTTTCATTGAGACCTAACTAGTACCATTGTGTCATTCACATGCTATATACCATTCATTGTTACCCCATGTTGTCATAATGTTATGAACTTAATAAGAAATAGCGTTTGAAATGATTATCGTGTAATAATGAATTAGTGAATGGGTCCTTATGTTAAATAAACGAGTGAGCGTAGCGAACGAGTAGTGGTAGGACCCGAGCACGAGGACATTATTTCAAGATAATCTTCTGAGGTATTTAAGTAAACATTGTCTTACATTTACATGTATGATGTTTTTGCAATCGATTTCCGTGTCAGTAGATTCTTCGCAAAAACGACAGAAGTTTGGGCCAAAGTACCCAGACCACCAACTGGAGCTTAACAAGACGCGTTCGATGCGCCGTACTTCATCAAAATACGTTAAATAATAAGGACAAAATAAAATAATACGTATTTGAAATCGGAGAGCGTGTCGAGATTCATCTCGCATTCCGTAGATTACACGATTCTAACTTACTTTTATTAAACATAAACAGTAATACATATTATACAGGTTCTCGCATACATCAAGTGTTCTGATTTCACAAGGAACGAGGCTGTGGCGAGTTTCTTACGAGATCAGTCATAAGTCACTGTGTTAACACACTGTGAAAGCACATGCATGTAGTATGCAACGATTATTATATATGCAATTGGAGTATTCTGGGATAGTTTAAAAAACAGTGGTAAAAATATGAATACGAGATTGTGTCGAATTGTGTAGGAGATCAGTCATACGTCACTGTGTTAATACACTGTAAAAGCACATTACATAGTATGCAATGATTACTAATTATACACTGGAGTATTCTGGGATAGTTCTAACAAAGGTGGCAAAGAAAATCTGTCTAGATCAGTGAATATGAGGCTGTGCCGAGTTTCTTATGAGAACAGTCATAGGTCACTGTGTTAATACACTACGAAAGCACATATTATGCAATGCTTATTATACATACTGTAGGTGTATTCTGGGACAGTTCCAACTACGCTGGGAAAAACAATTTAGTAGATCTCTGACTGAGAATCAGTAAACCAGCTAATTGGTGGATATTACTGGTCCAAAATTTGACGAAAAAAAAGATATGCATATTTCCTAAGCGAGCAGGAGTAGATCAGTAGCCTATTTCACGAAACATTGCAAAAGTATACTTATCTAGCAAAGTATACTTCGAGGGAGCAATCATTTATTTTTCGCGAAATGCATTATTTCATATAGAACTAACGACTGCATATATTTGATGATTAAACGTATGCAGAATTATTATACTGAATATCATTACATTATCACGCCAAAATGGCTGTGATAATGTAATAAATTCAGCATAATAAAAATTAATAAATTTATCCTTACATTGAAAATTTCTCCCTCAAAGTATACTTTGCTAGATAAGTATACTTTGCAATGTTGGTGAAATAGGCTACAGGTCAGCTTAGTCTTTCGTGAAATTTGGTGAAATATTGATTTTATTACGAAAAATTGATTTGTCTATGGGAATTTGACATGGGGGAAAAGGAGGTAGATGAACTGTGGGAGGAGTCAAAAAACAAACGAAATTGGAAATTTACTCCGAAACCTGGCTAGATAGCTTGGAAGTGATCTAACTAAGAAAACAAAAGTTAAATCTTGAAAATCGGTCCAGTATTTCTGAAATTCTAAATTTTCCCAAGGTAAATCCCCATAGACATCTTCACTCTGTGAAGATGTATATGGGGATTTAACATGGGGAAATTGTTTTTTCGCAATAAAATCAATATTTGACAAAATTTCATGAAATAAAAAGAAAGCTCATTCTTAAATGTTCCTTTAATTTAATATTATCGAAACAAACATTGTTTTTGAATTATTTATATAGCATTAAAATTTGGACAGGTTTCACGAAACAGACAATAGTTGGTAGATCTGTAGACATTGTCAGCAGCTTACAGTAAATGGGTTTCATGCCCCACCCCCCCCCCCCCCCCACCCTCCACCAACCCGGTTGAGAAAGAGTATCTCACGACAACTTGTAAAATAGAGAAATAGAGAATACCAGGCTAGTGTCTTTGATATCAAGTTTATCAGGCAAGGCTAGGAAACGCGTAGGAATTCCGAGGCTTGCCGATTCCTACCGTTTCCGACCCGAGCCTGATAAACTTAATATCAAAAGACACTAGCCTGGTATTCTGTTTATCAGGTAACGTTTTATGCTGGAAAATGACCACACATGACGTCGTTATCTATGACAGAACACGGACTTGTTTACATTGCGTCATTACACTGACGTCATTCGGTAACGTCACGTGACGTCATCCGACCAATGGAACGTTAATATTCACGTCATTGTAACCCGGATGTTTGTATCAGGTCAATACTACAATATGTTATCAGTCAGTATTCGGCCAATACAGGGCAGGTTACCTGATAAATTGTAGTTCTTGGTTGTTATGTTCATTCAATTAAAACATGTAGAATGTAGTCGTATTTGTTGTTAGTCTTAACTAAAGATATGCATATTGCCTAAGCGACTGACGAACAGCACATACCCTGATCAGACTGCGGATGCGCAGGCTGAACTGGGCTACTCCTATTTGGATGTCAAATATTGTAAGGTCCTCTTAGTTAATAGCTGGCCCATTTGTTAACTTCAGCAGCCGGTGTACGTCCACCACCACTAACGATTTTTTCCTATATAAACTAACCAATGACCAACAATTTTGCTATTCTCTGCTACTTTCATTTTTTGTGTGGATGTTTTGTTATTTTCCCATAACCTGCAGCCATTCTGCTCTGGTTATTCTCTAATTGAAATATAGATTTAGTTATTGTTAAGAAAGATAAATTCAATCTCCTGTGACCACCCTGGTGTTGACGCAAAAAGTCAGCGGCTGGAATTGAAACCGCCTCACATGACAAACATGGTCCGACTTACAAAATAATCCCAAAGCATATGCTTGAAACTGATGTAAATGATACATTAACATGCCTGTGAAGTTGATTAGTGCGCCAATTCACTAGTTTCTACAAGCAAAGAGTGTCTCTAACAAATCTGGATTTTTTTTAACGTACTACTTTTGACTACACCGCGCATGTATATCTGATGATTTAGTGTGGTTAAACCTGCATGCCGACGAACTTTTGGCTATTAAACATATTAAATCTGAAGAATATTTAAATGTAAAAGTAATCTTTCATCAATAACAAAAAAGTCACCCTCCCCAAAACAATTTATTTGATGAAATTCCATCAAATTCCCCAAAGATTCCCATAGGAAAAAAAAATCACAATAAAATCAATATTTGATTGAATTTCATCAAATATTTTTGTTTGTGGAGGGTGACTTTTTTGCTATCGATAAAAAAGTACCTTTACTTACTTGTAAATATTGTTTAGATTTAATGTGTTTAGTAGCCAAAAGTTCGTCGGCAGCAAAACGTGGAACAGACAGTAGGTTAGACTAGCTGTCTCATCCACGCATACTGCGCTCAGGGCATGCATTGCTATATTTATCCCGTCAACACAGTGCGTATGTGCCGTGAAACACGGTGCCGTGAAACATGTTTGATATCCTGTCAATACGACCTAATCAAATGTGCGGTGACTGGGGTTAATATTTTTTGCATTTTAATGAAATTTGTATGTGTTTACGGGATAAATAGAATAGTAGGTTAGTGCCGTGAATGGGAAACATATCTGGCGCGGCTCGGAAACGGGATGTGCTCGGCAGAGCCTCGCCCATCCCGTTTCCTAAGCCTTGCCAGATATATTTTCCCATTCACGGCACTAACCTACTATTCTCTATATACACACCATACATGTACTTTACATATGAATAAGAATTGTCATCACTCTAGCTACAATAACCTGTTGTGTGTCGGTCAACATTTAGTAAACTGTATATTTTATACATTTAAACAAATAATCTTTCATGTAGAACTAGTAAATTGCCGACAATAGTAGAACAGGGAAATTATTTCGCCATGGACGCCATCTTTCCTCTTGTTGTTGTTCAACATTCGACATAACGAAATGTAGCTTTCAAATTTACAAGGTATACATGTAAATGTCAGATAAACACCTTGCCACGTTAAAATAACCAATGTTCTTTATCTGTTTTATTAAAATAATTACTAATTTATTGATACCGTTTTGACTGTTTTATATCGCTAACATATCAAACACGCCGGATAACCGATTGCACAAATAACTCTTCCATGTATTACATTAAAGAAATGGGGTTACATTGCTACCCACGTGATATGTATGGATTTTGTTTCTATCATCACTCCAGACCATCTCTTACTTGGATAGCAGCAGACAGCTTCATTCAGACGGATAAATGGACAGTGATCGGCCAAAACTGGGCTTGCTGCCTTTGCGAAGTGGACCATATTAGCCTGAGGATCTACCCAGTCTGATCAGGTATACACTTCAGTGTTGGTCGGTATGATACAAAGACAATATTAACTATAGTTGGTTCGTCTCACTAGCATCTCATCTTGACCAGTTAGTAAGTCGTCTTGACGTCCATCCCCTGCGTTGCTAGCCACATACATGTATCCCACCCCATGCGTCAGCTCAGACAGACGGACACCATGAGGAAAATAATATACATTTACCCATCTATTTATAAAAGTTGGTATGATAAGTAAACAGAACCAATAGTAAGCTCAGATATAACAGTTAGATCACGGTTCGTCCGCATGTACGGGGAGATAATCCGCGAGCTTTAGCGAGTGGATTATCGATCGTATATGCGTACGAACGTGATCTAGCTGTGTTTTCACATCCTCATGTCCATACATTGCCCATGTGCTGTGTAAACGCAGAAACAAAACTGGAAAATGTATCAAAGATGTGGTAACATAGGATGTACTCAATAAAAACAAAGTTCGTAGATGCATTGTCATGTTTATTGGAAAACGGTAATAACAGCAGTTTTCGTACACAAATATATATATCATATGACTGTAATAAAACATAAATGTATAAAAATGTAATAACAATAATGTACGCGTATGAATATACACAACCGCCGGCGCTAATCATGTCCACATTATCATCGTTTCTCAACATCTCTATTGACAACGCTATCTCGCAATTAGACAGTTTGATTGGCTGAGCCTGGCTGTAACAATCTGGCAAATAGTTGTCAATTTCTTCATGTTCTTTGTTTCAAAATACTTGAATATTGTGCTTGAATCGAGCAGTTTAATTGGCTGAGCCTGAGCTGTGCTACAGCTCAGGCCCAGACAATCAAATCGCTTGATTGTGAATTTGAATTTAGCAATACATATATATGTTCAGAAGCGATGATAACCCGGGCAAGGTCATCACAGGCGGTTGTGTAAGACAGGTTAAAGACTCGGGTACTAGAACTCAGATAAAGGCCCGTGCAATATACCAGACCACTCCGTCTAGTTATACACCTTGGTGATGTATTGCTGATCTAATGGATGGGGTAGGGTAAGATATTGACATTGACTATTTTTGTGGGACCTGTGTCCGAGATTTCATCTGTAAGTTGTAGCATCTAAACATAGTATTTGATAGAGATGACGCTAAATTACGATGCACATTTCAGACACGCCTTGTGATGGTGTACCTTTGGACATCAGGTTGAATGCGGGGTCGAACCCGTTGGCCTCGACTTAATTGATCTTAGCTGTTGATAGGCCGTTAAACACCATTAAACGAACAAACAAACCTTTGGACATCTGCGTAATGTTATGAAATATGTTTACAAAATTTACAATATTTTGCGCATGTACCGTATTGTAAATTGTTAAACGTATTTAATGAAATTACGCAGATGTCCGAAGGTACAAAATCCCATGGCGCGTCTCATTTACATGTATATGAGCCTCAGTGATATTCTGATATTCAGGAATTCTGGGAAAAATATCCGGCAACGCTCATGAATTTCTTTATTTCTCATCAGAAGTATATGTTGTGACCACTCATTTGAACCGTCTCGCCGAGACGGTTCAAATGAGTGGTCACAACATATACTTTGGTTCAGAAATAAGGAAAATAGATAAAATAAAACCCATGGTGCGTCTCATTTACATGTATATGTATATGCGTCAGTGATGATTTATTCCCTGTTGAAATTTTCAAGTGAAAGCTAAAATGTAACATAAAATATAACGTCCTGAAATATGCGTCAGTATATGAAATATTCCATGTTGGAAATTAATACGGCGTTAAAATGTGTGACGTATATGACGGAGGGTGAACTACTAATATTGGACCCGGGTCTTCGAGCCAATTCCCACCCTTAAATACAAGCCGAATCCAATCTAATATTGTGAAAAAAGTCACCAAACTGATCTCAGTAATAGTAATAGTTCACATATTGAATGTTTAATAAATTAGTTTATTAAACATTCAATATGTGATCAATTCATTAATTTTATTAAAAAATCAATATGAAACTATAACTGACTTATTATTTGCCACGCCCCCATCGCGTGCTTGTGTTACATTTGAACTGCGCCAGCCCTACACGTTCCAAATACATATGCGAGCTTATGTTAAAATAAATGTAAATCCATCAATTAAAATTTCCAGGACTATCCTAAAATTTTCACTTACTAACATTTTAGTCGTACGAAGTGTAGTGAAACGGGCCCCTGATTCTAAATAGAACTGAACGTATGGCAGCATTTATGATTAATTTAATATATATTGATGAAAGCGTTGCAATATGCGATTAATTGAGACGAAAGGCTACGGTTTCATTGGTCGAGAAACTAAGGCAAACAGTAAAATCAAGTACTAGTCTAGCGTGTAATATATTATAGACAATCATAAATATTAGCATCACATTAGCCGCGGCGGCCATAACCTGACCGGTTCCCCCTTTGGCATTCCCGACCGCACGATCCCGGGCAACAACGCCCCTGCCCACAGTCGGAGTCCGTATTACACTGGTCCCAATGGCGGAAACACTGGATCTTCCGGTCAACCGGTCGGCAGAATCCTGCAAGGGACGATAATTGATAGCTATAGTTCACATATTGAATTTTTAATGAATTAATTTTCAATATGTGAACTATAACTAACGCATGTGTTGCCCGCCCCATCGCGGGCACCTGCCTATTAGAATGGAGTGCTGCCCATAACCGGGTTTTCAACAACGATATTTGTTTTTGTGACACTAAATCGATCGTACAAATCATGCGCGTCACAGAACATTGCGTCAACAAGGCGGGGCCTGCTGTTCTAAATATAACTGAGTTATTGCAACAGTTAATTTAATAGGTATTGGCAAAATCGTCGCAATATGCGACTAATTGAGACGAAATGCTCTGCTTTCATTGGTCGAGAAACTAGGGCAAATACAATATCAATCTTATTAATGTACGTTCGGTGACATTAGCGGACACACATCCGCATCTCAACATGAATTAACTCAATGGGGCGGTAATTATGTGACGTTGCGTTGCGGTGACATGTGGTAGCGGCATAAACACACCGCATCTCAACATGAATACTCAATGGGGCGGTAATTATGTGACGTTGCGTTGCGGTGACATGTGGTAGCGGCGTATACACACCGCATCTCAACATGAATGGGACTTAATGACATGGAAGGATATATGTAAACTATTTATATGTGATTCAAATGTTCTTACAAAGCACTTGTGTCTAACTGTTCTAACTGTTTGCTTCATCGACCATCATTTTGTAAAACGTTAATACATAAAATAATTGCATAAAATGGGCACTCACGGTTTCACCCCTAAGTAACTGAATGGGCTGCGATATGTTCGTTTTTCAACCAATCCAATCATCACTGAATTATTTTCAGACTATTCCATTTATAAAAAAGGGGGAGGGGTATTTGTTTGTTTTTGTCAAAAATATTAAAATTACTTTCAAAAAAACAGTGCAGATCCTGATGAGACGGCTCGTTACGAGCCGGCTCATCTGGATCTGCACTGTTTGCATAAACTGATATAGCGGGCTTTTCGGGTTCAAATTAAACATATTATTTATTTGTATGTTATTTACTAAGTAAGGCATCAATCGTAATATATACATAATTATACAAATGGAATTGAATTGAAAGCAAGCGTATATAACTCCTCTCCCTAACAAGTAACTTGGTATCATAGGCTGCAAGGACCAGGACATAGCGAACATAATTACTGTCTGTTCCACGTTTTTTTGCCGACGAACTTTTGGCTATTAAACACATGCAATCTAAAAAATATTTAAATGTAAGTACTTTTTCACCAATAACAAAAAGTAACCCTCCCCAAACAAAATTGTTTGATGAAATTCCATCAAATATTGATTTTATGGCGAAAAAAATATTTTCCTATGGGAATTTAACATGGGGAGTCAATTTCCAAAATTGTTCGTTGTTTGATCCTGAAGGATCAAAAAACGAAAAAAAAAATGGAAATTGACTCCGAAACCTGGCGAGATAGCTTGAAAATGATGTAATTCAGAAAACAAAACTTAAATTTTGAAAATCGTTCCACAAATAAAAAATATATTGAAAAAAAAATATCTATTTTTAGCCCCCATTTTAAAGTTTTTTTTGCAATAAAATCAATATTTGATGGAATTTCATCAAATAATGTTTTTTTGGGATGGTGACATTTTTGTTATTGATACCAAAGTACTTGCTTTTAAATATTTTTTAGATTTAATGTGTTTAATAGCCAAAAGTTCGTCGGCAGCAAAACGTGGAACAGAATATACATCCATTAACCAATTTTTAAAAAAAGAAAAGAAGTAAAAACAACTATTTTAGTTCGTTATTATAAAAAAAAAAAAAAAAAAAAAAAATCCACTGCAGCAGTTCGAGAAAAATAAATATTTTCGCACACCAAGCCAACCACGCCCACATTAAGTGTTGGTTGTCGTGATGATGTATTAACACAGTGTAATAAGAATCATAATACCCTAGTGTAATAAATATGCAAATTAGCTTGTTGCAGGTGAGATTAAATCTGGTAATATGTAATGTATTGGGGTTAAGTCTTTCAATATGTGAAATAAGAGGAGCGCGATGAATACAGGGCATAATTATAAACACTAATTTACCATTACCGCACGTGTTAATTGGCATTAGTATACTTTTATATGTCAAATGAAATCGCCACTCTTGATATAAGGGGCGATAACCCCGTTTCCTTAAACGTTAAACTACTTACTGCCAAAATATCCTGATAGAAACGCGCGTCTCTGTTAGTAATTTAAAGATTAATACATGATAATATCTGCATCCCGAGTACTCGTAATATTAATGTTTAAAACTGTTGGAATAGTTACACACTTATACACTAGTTTAATAATTCCTATAAAGAAATGTTGTGCTACAATATGGGACACCAACTTAAAATATCAAGTACCGTGACCTACCTGGCGGGGTGAATCGTCGTCGGCAACATACGCCGGGACCGTCGGCGGGGTCGGGGACACAGAATGATCCCCGGGGGACATCGCTGGGAGTGGCCGGGCAGGCGAGCGTGAAGCCGCTACACCCCCGTCGGGGGCGGGTCGCGACCGATCCCGGGGGACAATACGTCCTCGGGGGTGGTGGAAACGGATTGGCTGTGAATAAAATACACGTAAATTAGCAGATTCATAAAAATTGTCTCATATGAGACACGCCATGTGAGTTTGTACCTAAAACAATGAACAATTTGTCATGAAATACATTACCAAAACTGCGATATTTTATGTAAATTACGTCGAAACATGACAAAATTTCCATAGCAAATCCGCATTTGCTATGGAAATTTCGTCATGTTTCGACGTAATTTACAGAAAATATCGCAGTTTTGGTAATGTATTTCATGACAAATTCGTCAACTTTCGATATCATTTAAGGAAAATATCGCAAGGCGGAGGTGAACATCACTTTTCGAATGTCCGTAAAGCTCATGTACACCAACTCAAAAGACTATAATTGTTTTATTATATGACCCTTACCACGATTTCCCTCCCACAAACAAAAATATGTTTACAAACTTCGTGTGTTTCAAAACAATAGTTGACTAAACTTTATATTTAGTTATAAACATTTAGTCGGCGTCAGATTTACGCATGCGCTCTTACGAGGTGAACACTAGGTTTGTTTACATGAATAAACACATCTCGAACCGGTCTCGCGGACCGAGAGTGATGATTCGTGTAAACAAACCGTTCAGAGGTCTACATTTAATTTGTAGATAATCAAGTGGCCGTGTGAAATACATAGTCATATAATAATTCCCTCCTATTGCGTAAAGCTTTCCAAGATTATCAACGCTTCTGAATATCACATTTACAAAGCAATATTCTTTCAATCAAATGATGGCCAGGGAAATCAAAGTACTGAAAGTACTGAACATAGGGTACTACAAGAATCACGCCACGGAAGCGGTGTCGTGCCTGAAAATGTCGGTACAAAACAATGTTGTAGCAGGATTTTTGTTAAAGTTTCTGCATTACATTGACATCGCCATGTTTACTTCTGTTTTGTGAATGAAATAGTTGGCCCCGGATCGAGTATATTAAAACATACAAATGACGTCATTGGGAAAACCGCTGACAAAATTTTCTGTGTATGGAAGCCCAAACTTATTAGAATTGTTTGTTGTCGTATTTTCAGTACTTGCATTAATATGGGTATTAATCTACGCTGGATGTGTTATGCTGTCATTCATTTGTTCCCTGACTGTAATTTATCACTTACTGACTTATTGACCCCCTTCCTGAACGTAGAATTGACACTCATGTTGGCG
>CM055275.1:64685529-64708085 GCA_029237695.1 Conchocele bisecta
GGATATAAATTGCAAATACACTGCAGTGTAATTTGTGCACAGTTTTACACTGTTACAGTATAAAAAAGTAGAACAAAATGAACCAATATAAATTACCCCAGTGATCATTCTATTTGAAATTTTGCAGACAACCACAAGCTATGATATGGCTTTTTGATGTTCCACATCTCCTTTGTAAAGTGGGCTCTCGCAACTCGGGTGAGCTTAGAAAGGAAAAGGTCATGACGTCACCGCACACAGGCAAACAATCACGCACACGTTTTTGGCAGATATTGGGGAAAATTAGCATGTTTAGCTAAATCGTGTTTCTGTTTTAAGGATTGGCTCGCGTGTGTATCTTTTTACTGATACTTTCTTGTTGCCAAACATTACGTTGTCTACACAATTACAGTTATTTTTCAATTACCGGATTTAACTATTAGCATCAACTGGCATTAACTGTGTAAAATTAGTTCATTAGTTCCCCCTACTTATGGGCGATACAAGCTGACGAAAAAATCATATTTAAACGCAATATGTATATCATTTTGTTTTATAAGAACAAGAATCAAATATAACAATGTCAAACACGAAGAACAAGCAACGATTTAAAATAAATGAGGGCCATCGCTTAGAAAATATTGCTAAGGCACAACCGCGGGCATTCTGGAAAGCATTGAAAAAAAATGCTATTCAAAGCCGGAAAATAAAAATAACAATATTACAGTCGAAGCTCTATTTGATCATTTTAATTCATTGTTAGGGGGAAATAATGATATAAACGATAATGCAAACTTTGACAATATATATATGACACTGAGCTTGATTCGGAATAACTGTATTAGAATGTAAACAAACAGTTTTCAAACAAAATTGCTCGATGGCAAACGAGCCAGATGGCGTATTCGCATCTATAATTAAAACATCGTACGATATTATCTCGTCATATCTGACAGCGTTGTATAATAAAATAATTAAGTAACTCTGAAAATCCAGAAAGCTGGGGAATAGGCTATATTGTACCTATATTTAAAGGCGGCGACCAAACACAAGCTAAACATTATCAAGGAATAGCTCTGAATAATATTTTAGCACATAATATCTAAGGTATTGAATTCTGGTCAAAAGCTATATAGTATTTTATTTTACTATGAAAAAATGCTACGACAAGATAAATCGGTCATTAATAAAAGCTAAGTATGTATTCCGTTGTTCGAACACCAATAACACTTAACCAGAAAACATCTGATTTCATCAATTCACACCGTGTGGTAAAACAGGGGGATCCGAGTTCATCCCTATTATTTATGATATTTGAATACTATATACTTGAAAATATTAACACAAATATAGATGGATTTTTTACGATAAATGAAATAGTTCTGCTTCTTTATGCTGATGATCAAGTATTATTTGCAACCTCACCATTATCAGTGCAAGTTATGTTGACTGACTTATAAAATTACTGTAACACATGGGGACTGAAAATAAATACAGCCAAAACGAAAGTAGTAGTATTTTAAAAAGGACGTCATACCAAATACGACTTTTATCTATATAGTGAAAAACTAGAAATTGTTTCTTCCTTCAAATATCTAGGTATAAAATTGCAACTGGGCTAGAACGCAAAAATGAATAGCTGACCATGCCGGGAAAGCGATGTATATGCTTTTTTTTTTTTTTCAATCAATATGAATTTACAACACATGAATAATTATAATTATTTTATAAATTAGTGTATAGTGTGTTAAATTTCTCATCAGAAATATGGGGGTTTCACATTGGAAAATACATCAAAAACATACATACTAAATTTCTACGACAGCTATTATGTGTCAATAAATCGACCAATCTAATAGGACTATATGGAAAATTTGGCAGAGGTCCACTAAGTGTAATGCGTTCACATAACCCGATATTGGATAAAGCTATTAAAATTAAATGACGATAGTATAACCAAAATAATGTATAACATGTTAAAAAAACGACGCAGAAAATAATATATCTTATAATAACACAAACTGGGCTCATCAGATAAAAATAATGATTAACGATATACGGTTAACAGAGTTATGGGTGAATCAAGACACATTGATAACTAATAATATAAACTAAACGTGCAAATAAGACAAAGGGGTTTAGACAATTACTATCAATCCTGGTATAACGATATAAATAGTTCTGAACGACTCTCATCGTATGCGAGATATAAAACTACTCTTACATTAGAACCATACTTAGACATTATAATGAATATAAAATATCAAATTGCATTATCACGATTTCGATTATCTTCCCATACTTTGGAAATAGAAAGAGGTAAATACCAAAATATTCATAGAGACTAAAGAAAATGTAAATGCTGTAACCTAAGCTCAGTAGAAAGCGACTATCATTTTCTTTTGGTATGTCCTATGTGTTCAAACAAATATTTCAAACCTTATTTTTGCAGATGGCCAACACTAAATAAATATGACAATTTAATCATGTTAATGACATCAACTAATATATTTATTTTGCTAACAATTTAAAGAAAGAATTAGAAGAATAATCAAGACATGATTTTCATTTCAGTTATTAATATTTCACATACGTATGTACTACAATATATATACAACACAAGTGTGTGATTTGAAATGAGAAGGATGTTTGCAATACCCGAACCTAATTTATGTTATTTATACTATCCCAACAAACATTGGTATCTCATTACACATATATGTGATTAGCATAATCATTTATCGTTGCAACCAGCACATACACGAATCAGACTGCACATATCTGGACTCTGGCTCGATATACGCTGTTTTCAACCCTCGCTATCTACACCATTTTGGTGGTATTTCGTTTTAACTATAGTTAATAAAAAGCTCCTTCATTTCCATTATGAAAATCTTTATTTCATGTGCACTACACAGTTTTGTTTAATGGCTTTATGCTGAATAAAATAGGTTGTTTTTTATTGTATTGTTTAACGGGTGGACTATAATTAGCTACGTGTTTGTTTTATATAATAATATTTTCACATACAGTCACATTGTACAGAACTGTGACCACCCATGACAAACTGGGTATAATGAAATTTAGCATAGTAGCTCCTGATCAGCGAACACATTCCATTACGGAGCCTGAGTTATTGTTTGAGGCATAATACTTATTTAAAATGAATCTTTTTCCAAAATCCCTCGAACAATGTAGATTCTGATCAGACTGATGAGACTACACGGCCGTAGACTGCATGCAAGTATTTAATACATATAGGATATTCATATTTTTTGCAACGAATATGACATATATTTTCATCGAGTGGTGTCATATGTCCATATTTCACGAGTGCCGTTAGGCACGAGTGAAATATGGACATTTCACACCACGAGATGAACATATATGTCAAATTCGTTGCAACAATATGTATATTCTATTTATTATATACCGCTCCATGGAAATTAGCAGTTTTTTAGACTGTATATGGTAATGAATGTGTAATTGCAGCCTATTCATCGTGTTCATGAAATATATCAATTTAATGCTGGTAACAGAATAATGATCATTTTACCTTTCAATGGCCGTCTTGGATAACCTAATTGTACGATTGCAATAAAAATCATACCGGGGATATCTACTCTTCAATATCTCCTGTCTGATGTATGACATAACTATGAAAACTATGTCATTGTAACCCACTTACGTGTCATTCCACAGCATTTTCTCCACAGGGACGGTCCTTTAAAATCTCAAAATAAAAATCGTGTCACACTTGTTTCGCAATTTAATAGCGCCTCATCATTCGGGTCCAGACACATTGGTGTCTTTTACTGTGTCCTTGTAACCCATTAAACCATCAAACACAAGTGCACTGACTTCTACCCCGCGTTCATTGAGGTAATCAAATGATGCCATCAGTGCTTTGTTTTCTATTTTTACACATGAGTAGGTTGATAGTTCAGCCTTTGATGTTGTATGTGGGTCCTCTTTCAAGTTTCTGTTTCGTTGCAAGTTCTTGTATACATGTCTGAATTGAGCGCACACACACGGGCTATAATGTGTCGCATTCCCTTGTAGTATTTTACAAACCACTCAGGGTCGTCTGGCTTTAATTCTACTGTCCTTCCCTTGAGGATTGCAAGGATATTTTTCTTTACTTCATACCTTGGCAGGTTTTTCTTAAGCATGTATTGTGCTATCAAATTATCACGGTCATTGACATACATGTCAAGTCCGTCACATGGTATATTGCTTTGGTGGCAATAGGATGATAGTAGTTTTGGGTGGACATTCTTCATGTCGATATCAATGTCTGGGTTTGTCTGATCTTCCTGCTCATGTTTTTGCAAGCCCACTTGTTCTATTGTCCAGTATCTACCAAGTACATTGCGTTGGTAGTAGTTCATCTCACATTCACCTCGTGTGTTTGTTCTCGATAGGTATTCATTCAACAACACAAGCTGTGAATCTTTATTTACTTTCTTGCCATCTATGAAACGGCTACCAAACTCAAACTTGTCTGGGTTTGAGAGAATGTATTCCATTTTTGGTTTATAAAGTAACTCACGCAGTGTAATGTTGTGTTCGTTTTCAGAGTTAAATTTACCAGCATTGTAGGTTTCCTTATCTATGGTGGATCTCCAAATGGTTCTCTGGTTATCCTCAGATCTGCAGTATTTTCCTCAAGTCTAGACAATGATGATGCCATAGACAGGAAACTATCTAAGGATTGGAGTTGTCCTGTGCTGAATGATATATAATTCCAGCACATCAATATTTACACAATTCCCTAACATTTGATTGGCCCGTAGCAAATCACAGTAAGCTCCCACGCCGAACTACTTTCCATAACCGTGAGGTGCAGTTAAAATATTTCTGAAGAAAACGGGAAATAAACACATTTTCTTTAATTTATTTCAAATGCTGGAATTATAAGGAATTAATGGCCTTTTTGTTGAATTTATCGGGGATATAAACTTGTAAAATTCGCAGGAAGTTTATACCCCGATAAATTCCCCAAAAAGGCCATTCATTCCTATAGTATTTCTCTGTGTTGGTTGGAATACAGGTGATGTTACCATTTGCCTTGTGCATTTTCTGCATTATGGTATGGCTGTCATATCCTTTTAGGTTGTGGAATACCACAGGGATCTTAGTTATGCCCAGTTTTATTTTTAGTTTCAGATTGCAGATCTTGTGAGCCACACCTCTGTATTTGCCTGTGAAGTGAAAGTGTCTGGGACGTTGTGATTATTTTTATAATTTCCCAACTCAACTACTTCTCAACTACTGTATCCTCGCCTCTGTGCTTTACGGGACAGTTGGCAACCGCGTCATATCTAACAACTTGGTAGTCAAATCAACATGCTTGGTGTTTATTTTGGATTTCAGATTCATATCCGGCTTTCCTTGATATAGGCTTGATTATGCTTTCAAAGCCGGCGTATATGACATATGGGACGGGCATTTGGTGGTGGTAGTTTTTGAACTTGATGTGATTATTTGATGGCATTTGTGTTATTGTGTGCTTTTGTTAATGACTTCACAATCTTCATTATGTTTCATGAGTAAACCTTCTTGTGAAAACCCGTAGAGACAGCGGTCGCAGAAGTATGTTTTTTCCATGATGTTTATTTTGATTGAAAAGTAACCGATACAATTCTTTATCAAACAATAATGACATTTGGTTTTGATTCTTCATTGCCGGAATCTTCATTTTCGGAATCTTCATTATCTTCACATATTAGGAGAGTAAATTAATTATTTTTATTTCTTTAGCTTGTTCTGAAATGAAATACAATGTAATGGGAAATATCGACATTTCTTTTCTTTAGTGATATAGTATCCATACACATTAATTTCTAAATTGTTTTTTTTCTACTTTTGGAATTTGAGAAATTGAGACTGGACAATCAATTCCTTTAGTATTTATACAATCAGGATTTGAATAAGATTATAGTCTATCTGAGTGCTGTGAAGCAGGATTAAGAGCTGAGGTTATAGCATGTATAAGGCATCTGTCATCATTATGTTTTACATTAATTATTGCTTTTTTATTTGCTACTTCTTTAGGTAGAGGAATATAAGAATAACATGTTAATGGTTCTTATTTTCCTATATTTAAATATAATTTATTACAGTGGGCAATCATCATACCTGTTGCCGTGTTTGTGAAGTTTTCAATACTTTTTTGAATTTGTGAAGACGATTGTTCGTAAAATTCACTTATTTTTTTTCTGATTTCATATTGTTCGCTATTGAATTCTCCTGTTATTCGTTTTGTTTCCTCACCATCATCTTTTTATATATCTACAGTAAGGACAAGTTGAAATTGTAATCCTTTAATCTCTTTTATCTCCTCTATAAGTTGATTTGGTATACTATCTTTCTTATCAGACAATAATTCCAGCAAACAAATATTTACACAATTCCCTAACATTTGATTGGTCCGTAGCAAGTCTCTGTCCAAAATTTATATCCCAGTAAACTCCCATGCCGAACTACTTTCCATAACCGTCAGGCGCAGTTAAAATAATTATCAAGAAAACGGAAAATAAACACATTTTCTTGATGAATAATGAATTTATTTAAAATGCTGGAATTATAAGGAATGAATGGCCTTTTTGTGGAATTTATCGGGGATATACACTTGGAAAAATCGCGGGAATACAGGACGAGGCCATAACAAATTACAATTTTCGAAAAAAATATGAAAAATCACAGCATATAAAATCTCCGTTTTACCAGCCTGTGTTTTACAACTTGACATATTTATGTAACCCTACGCGCTTCTGTAAACAATGGCCAGCTCGGCGGGGAATGCAAATATTTCCAAATTAATTTCGGTACATTTTCGGTTATCCATTCGGCCATATTGACATGTACAACCAAATGCAGAAAAGAGAATCTACCAACGGCTGACAAACGTGGCTTCAATGTGGTGGCCCTTCAACAAATTCCTAAAAATATTACCCCACCCGCCCAAAATGCAGAAGAATTTAATAAAGTGCTCAAATGCAAACTCAATATGCCAGTACCAGCCTATAACTTTACGAATTCCAATGTGCACATAAATGACTATACATAATAAACAACTGTATTGCAGATGGGTATTCACCTGAATTAGGCGTAAATCCAAGGAAATCCTTGGCCTGTTGACACAAGTTGTTGCTGACATTTCCTTTGTAAAATCACACGAACCCAATGCAGAATTGTTGGCATTTCTTTAAATGAATAAAAGCAAATAACTGTTGCAACTACACATACAAAAGCAATACAATAGTTAATATAAACATTACAGTTGAATAAATGTATAGATGTCTTAGAAAAAGTCCCGTTAATCTCTATTTGAAATGGGAATATTCTTCGGCGGAGTTAAATTTCTTCAAATTCATTTGGTGTGAGGCGGTTATCGATATGACGACAACAACCTGCTGACGTAATGAAAAAGATCACTGTTCGTGATATGCTACGACGTTTATAGAAAGCGGGGAGCACACTAGGTGCATTATAATGGGGATAACCATGCTTTGTTTTTCGATTTGGAGCGGTATGTGTGAGGTTTTATGGTCTGTGAATCAGTTTTACGGCTCCGCTAACGCGTCGCCGTAAAACTGATTCACAGACCATAAAACCTCCCACATACCGCTCCAAATCGAAAAACAAAACATGGTTATCCCCTAATTCATTCCTATAATAGTTTTTGAGGATCTTTGTATTGTATATTTCGTATGCTTTGAAATAGCCATAGTTTGGTTTATCTGTGAGTTCTAAGTAGTTAGTGCTTTTATTAGTGTTAAGTTCATTGATTATATCAGCATATTTCTGTTTATGATTTTCAAAAGATATAGGTTTTGTTATTACAGGCTGGAGAGCAACTATCATCTTTCTAAGTTGCTCATCATCGATTTTACAATCGCGGTAAAGGTTTAAAATGTATTTCACATCACTAGTACTCATTGCATTTTATTTTATAATTACTTTTCATTGTTTAACATATTTAAAATAAAGATATTAAACGTAAAAAAAATAAAAAAAAAAAAAAAAAACTACAAGAAGATCAAACTTCTGCAAACTTCACAATTATATAAGTGAAAAGGATAACAGTAACATAAGAGCATGCCTACTTTGCGGTGGTGGCACAACTGCTAATATCAAATATGTTGCGCATGTGGTGGTGAAATTGAATAATTGATGCTAAATCAAAACATAAGTATATTAAAATAATTAAACCTTTCTTAGATGAAAGTAGAAAATTAAGAATGATAGAACTATAATAATTAATTTATCTTAATAATGCAAAACACATGTTATGTTAAGGTTTTCATATATATGTGAAATGGGAAGTTCTGGACCAAGACGGAACGACGTGAGGTGGTCAACCTCCAATTTCACACATATGGGCCGCGCTCTGTGAAAACCAGCCTTAATGACAACGTCATGAAAGCCTGAAAATGACGTCGCAATGTTACGCTTAAAGTTACAAACGTCACGTCAGATTTTGACACTTGAAATCGTTGCGTCATTGCAATAAGTTGTCCTATTTATAGCCATACGCTTTACTAATTGTGGCTCACAAATTAATTATAATTACGTTAATGTTGGATACGCGTGGCAGAATTGTACATTTGTTTTCATAGTGGTTCAGAAAGTTGTCTTTTTTTTTCGGTTTCCTTCAAGGAAACACGTAGTGATTTTGTCGATTATTTTTTTATACATATGGGCATATTATTACAAATGATTTTTTATAATATATATGGACGACTTGTGCCCTGACATTTGAAACTAAATAACCATACGATCGGTATTTTTCAGATAACACATCACAAAATCAGTATTATGCAATCATATTGCGAATATTTCTTTTAAACTTTATTTATAATTATTTATACAACACCTACAAACAAACACGGGAACAAGTGTAGTCGGCGTAGACGGAGGCGTCTGTATATTTCTATTTTGGGTTGAAACCGGAATACTCAAAGAAAACAAACTTACCCTGTCTGGCGACCATCATCAGATATACATGCACATGTACTTACAAACTGAGGATCGAACCCGTGGTGCATCTGTGCGCTCTTTACTAATTGTGCTAAACGGTCCTGTTCAGATTACGTGGAAGTGTGCCCGCGAACGTTACTTTTATTACGGTAACGAAAATGTAAACAGTTGGCTCATTAACTGGGACACCTATTCTGGATATGGTCACGAATAGAACTGGGCACAGGGCTTAATTCGTTTAATTTATTGTTTCGCCTGAAGAATGTTTCGAAAATTAACACAATACAATTTGGAAATTTTCAGAAAAATAAGCGTATCATAGATGTAAAAATATGGTAGTGCCAAATATACACGGCTCCTGGCATATCGCATCATGGTGAAACTGGGCCAAACATGTTTTAGTATTTAGTGTGTTGGTATTGTGTCACATGCATTCTTACTGCGAACATAAGTGTAGCCGCCAGGGACGTAGGCTACTGATTTGTATATGTATCTGCTACCACTTGTACATGTACCTTAAACAAATCATATTGAATCGGCCGTACGATTGCCGTTTGATAACAATGTAAATATTCTTTAATATTACCACTTGTAAATATGGTTATGTGAATGTATAGCAATTTTACTAGTATATTTGCAATCATTGCAGACACTGATCAGACTGCACAGATGCACAGGTCTCAAACATTTACACATTTAATAAGTCCGACTTTGTCAGATCGTTGTTAATTTACTTACTACATGTGCATTGTGTTAAACAATGTACGTCTGTGTGCTTTGTTTTTTTTATCAAAGGGCCGTTTTAGTCGGAGGCGTGTAAATAATATAAAGCAAATACACATACATTCCAGATTTGCAGATTAAACGCGTCTAAACAAATGTCGCAGGCTGTGGAGCCTCATTCCAACGAAATCTATTTTGTGATCGGGTCAAATTTAGTGTATTAGGGCGGTTACAGTCTTCCTCTTGGCGTGCTCGGTGTAAGTGATTGCATCACGGATTACATTCTCGAGGAAAACGGACACCACGGGTCACCACCTCGGTGAGCCAAACGGCGGATAGCTGGCTTTGTGATACCCTGGATGTTATCACGCAACACATTCCTGCTGGATGCTATCACGCAACACATTCCTGTGGCGTTTAGCGCCCCCTTTCCAAGTCATTTTTCTCCCTTACAGCTCCACATTTTCCCGACATTGATATATACATATTGCAGGTTTATGAAGAAAGAAAATTCAAATGGTAAACCCATTATCAAAAATTCAAACCCACACAAATATAAAAATACACAGTAATGGATAATTTTGCTCTGAATGTTCTGTTTTAACAACTATGCATTCCATGTTCTAAATAAATACGTATGCTGTCGCGCGGATATCACTCATGAAAATAACAAATGTATGAAGGAATCTGCATAGTACGGTTGATAAATGCGAACACAAAATTTGAAGAAAACTTACAAAAAAGAAATCAGTACCGGCAGTAAATTCATAGACAGTGTCAAGACGGGTATCACGCACAATAACTGTTTAAGAGGACACGCCTAATAATATCATTCCCTCTGTGTGTAGGGGTTGGGGGGAGGGGGGGGGGGGGGCAGTTGCGGCGGTGGGCAGCCGAGAGAGTGGGGGTCAGCGCAGCATTTTACCATAGACCAGCTAGTACGGGGTACATGTACATTAGCCCGTCCGTCAGTCATATTGGCTACACAGGAAAACGTTCCTCCCGCTTTCTGAGATGTAAATATAATTCCTAGAGTCAGGAATGGACAGTCGATTTTCAATTTGTTTAAAAATCTCCGGGGGTGTCCGACTACCCACTAGACCCCGCATCGGGCGCTATGCACGTGCAGCCATAGGCCTATCCAAATTCTATCCAAATTCTGGTCATTCATTTCTACAGAAAAAATATGAATTTGTTTCAATCACCGATACGATGTGCATATAATTTATAATTTCAAACACAAGGGATGCCGTTTAGTTTTTGGTCTTTGGTGACGTAATGTCTACATCAATAAATGACGTCACAATTAACTGTAAATGACGTCAATTATATTCTGGCCTAAATTCTGAGATAAGTGCAATGTATCTTTCTGACGACATATTTATATGAATCTATTATGGCGATGGTGGCAAATTACGAAGCCACAGGTCGGCTAATTATAGATTTAAAATCGATAGTGGTGCGTTTGTTTTGTTCACTACATGTGCATATCATAGTTGTATTCTGTTCAATGTTTGATATTATACATAGTAACACTTGTAGATACATTTAGTGTAACTTATCAGCAAAGTACTGTAGGCTGTTGAGTTGCATTGTACAAACGTCGCCGTTTCAATAACGTCATTTTCTCGATGACGTTACGTTTTTTTCCGTGCGTGATTCTCATGGTGCTACAAAAAGTGAGATAAAACAAAAACTATGAAACATAATTGCATTTTCTTTTCAGAATATTGTTTTTGAAAGGTGTCCGCATCAGAAAATGTAAAAATGTGAAAATCGAAAATTTTGTCATTAAGGCTGGTTTTCACAGAGCGCGGCCCATATATATATCGTTAAGGCGTCCCGAACTAACGTTGAACATATGTGACTCGTCACGACTAACAGATATAGTGGGGAATACTGATGTATCGTGGACTCATGTCAAGACACCGACGTGTTTTAGCATCGGGAGCTACAGCTACACAGTACAAGGGTTCTGGTACTACACGATTCGCCACTTTCCTATTCAGATAACTTACTCAAATCAGTGTTTGCCAGAAACAAAGCATACTTTCACCGTGACGTCACGCGTATGAAAATAGGTGATGTCCGTAAATTAGTAGGAGAATGATATATCGGGATATTGGAAGTCACAAGTAAACGGTTGTCAAACAGACAACAAGATAACCAAAGGATATCAACAAACCCATGTAAAGAAGAAACTAACGCAATACGTCATGATAAACATACGACACATTTTCAATAAATGAAAACATGAACGCGTGGTTTTATACGCTGTTCTAAATCATGCATTACTGCCAGTGTTTTAGCGAACATGTTTTAGCGAACATATGCCACGCTAATTGACAACGGTTGATCAATGTCAATTTAACCCTTACACTGTTGAATTAAATTTTGTCATCTGTTGTTTCGGTTCTATTTTCCATTGTTCACATCAACAACATGGTTTGGTAGAACTTTCCGTTTGCAGAAGTTCGATATCTCAATTAATAAAGCTGTAATCGCCGTACAAAGTTTGAAACTTTCGACGTCATTTACACTTTTCGTGAACGGCATCATGTTTAGCTACACATATCCAATCGGAATGCCAATTCTCAGACGATCGGAGCACTGCATTTATGGCTTTAATAATTATGATTGTTATATGTTGGCTTTTTATGGAGTCCTAGTGGAAATATCAAACATGTGTAGGGGAAGCAACTCCTGTCCATGCTCACAATATTATTGGCTGCAGTTGTTTCCCTTACACAGACTATTTAGCTAACCTGAGTTATCTCCCATTATGACTGGGTCCCAGCTCGTTGATACCTACTTGGCAGATACAGGACACAGTCAACTTATGAATAATATAGACGGTAAACCAGTCCTGGTACAGCTTAGCAACAAGGAGTAAATTCTCAGGACAACGGCATTGATTGTTATTATTATGACAGATAGATAAATAAAATAGATGCTGCAGGAAAGGTATGTCTGTGCCGAACATTTTATTATAGTATTTGCATGCTCTACACATGCAGGTTACATTTTTCTGTGTGCGACTTGATGTGGGGGTGAGATAGAGATTTCGAAAGTGAAAGTAGACGGTTCCGTCAAAAAAGGGGAAATAACTCTTGGAAATCAACCCGCATGACCCCGTGTTTGGCATGGATCTAGAACCGGCTTAGGTCACTGACTCCAGGAATTGATTTTGTCGCAGGTAGTTTGCGATTGTCATGTTTGTGTGAATGTGGGTCTATGGGAAATCAATTGGTTGTCTGTTTCCTATATGACCCTGTTTCTACAGGCTGTCTGCAATGGTACCAGTTGTATCTTTTTTATTGCCCGATCGCGTCTTCCGGCATTCGCCATCATTTCACGACAATATTCGACGCAAAAATAAATGTCGAAAATCTTGAAAATGAGAAAAAAAATCCTTCTAATAATGGAAAATGGGGAGATAATTTGGTTTCCCATAAGCTTAATATGGCAAATTTCTCAAAGAAGTATCACTTTTCAGCTATGGGACATTGCTAGAATGTTAGCTGAAGTGATGGTATCAAGTAAAATGTCTGCTTCAGGAAATTTGGCAAATTCTGTCAGAAGAAACCAATTACCGTATTTACCATAGTTATTTTTTATTTATCGGAAACTGGATTTTTTGGCAAAAATCTTCCAATTTTTGCTTATCCAGCACAACTTTTGGGTAATTTCTTTGCTACATTTGTATAGATAGCATGTGTATAATGTTTTCTGGACCCATTGAATCAATTTGTAATACTGAAATGAGTGTTGCCTGTGTGTGAAACCAAAGTTTACTCGATAACCTTGAATTTTTTTGGGTTGGCTGTGAATTTTGTCCATTATTGCATAACATTTGTTACAGGAAATAGCAAAACCAATCAGTTGTGTGAAACAGTGTTCGACTCAATGAGTTAGTGTCATTGCGTAAAGCATTTATGCGGTTTTTCGTATAACAGGGCATCATTAGTGGACCAACGGAAATCATGAAATCGTTAAATCTTCTATGCTGGTTTGACTGTGCATGTTATCTTGTCAAGTCACCATGTTGTTATTTCCAAATATTATCATGTGCTGTCCACTGTGCATGCTATCTTATTAGCTCCCCATGTTGTCTTGTCCAAATATTATCATGTGCTGTCCACTGTGCATGTTATCTTGTCAAGTCGCCATGTTGTTATGTCCACATATTATCAATTGCTGTCCACTGTGCATGTTATCTTATTATCTAGCCATGTTGTATTGTCCAAATAGTATCATGTGCTGTCCACTGTGCATGTTATCTTGTCAAGTCACCATGTTGTTATTTCCAAATATTATCATGTGATGTCCACTGTGCATGTTATCTTGTCAAGTCGCCATGTTGTTATGTCCACATGTTGTCATGTGCTGTCCACTGTGCATGCTATCTTATTAGCTCCCCATGTTGTCTTGCCCAAATATTATCATATGCTGTCCACTGTGCATGTTATCTTGTCAAGTCGCCATGTTGTTATGTCCAAATATTATCATGTGCTGTCCACTGTGCATGTTATCTTATTAGCTCGCCTTGTTGTATTGTCCAAATATTATCATGTGCTGTCCACTGTGCATGTTATCTTATCAGCTCGCCATGTTGTCTTGTCCAAATAGTATCATTTGCCCCAATGCAGCAGGTTAAATGCGGGATCGAACCGGGTCCGGCCTTAAATGACTCTAGCTGTTGATAGCCCGTTAAACACCAATAAACAAACAAAAACTGAAATGTGTACTTCGGATGTCCATTTACATTGCCATTACCTATCACATTGTGTACAAAAAAATGTTTTTAGTGTTTTGGCAGCGATTTAGAAAACTTTGTCTTGGATTGAATTATAGATACTTGATCATAAATTATTTAAATTAAAAATAATTATACCTTGAACCAGAAATAACTACCCCTCACCCACACCGACCCACCACCCATCTGGGGGATTTTTGGTATGAATTTCGGATTCAGTAGTCTATTGTCTATCAAACCTCGTTGTCTGCGCTCAAAGTGAACAAATGGCGGCCATTTCCCAAGATGGCCACCTAGCATTTTTATATTGTCGCGCCCGCTTGCGGACAGCACCATACAGTCGGCACATTGGCGTTCGCATGTATGTCGGTACGTCCGATTGTGCGTCCGGTTAAATCTGTTTTTGATTTAGGTTAAAGCTTTTAAGAACACTATTCTTATCTCTCGAAACTTCACATAGTCATTAGCATCATCCCTATTTTCATTCTATGCTGCCCCTGTGCCCAATGTCAACGTCAAATTACTTTTGTGTCTCACCAGCTTTCGGACAGCGCGATAATAGTGGGCACATTAGTTAAAGTTGTTGGTTACATGTTTTCGGTATACTATCAAACTTCGCTTAGTACTACATGTATCAAATGCCTCGGGGGCGCGACATGTGGGTTCGGTCATCTAGTTTTGATAAAGACTGTTAACTTTCAGTCTGACCAATATTAACCGGGTAAATTGCTATAATTCAGTCACAGTTGGAATGTAAAATGATACATCTTGTATTTAATTAAATCCAACTTAGGTTGCTGGTATAGTTTACAGCTATGTAATGTTCTATGGTTGTAGTATTTATCGTGTCATGCATGGAGTAATACGTGTTACAACTAATTCATTCACCATGAGAGAAAATATATATTTTCATATATTTTCTATATCCAGTGTGCAAATTAGTACCTAGAAATAATTAGTAATAATTATATTTATTTATTTAGTTTACTTTACTTAATGTGTTTAACGGCCTGTCAAAATATGCACGAGCAGTAAGCAATGTGTATACTTCAAATAGCACAGACAGTCGCAAATATGTATGTCAAACATTATTCAGATTTAAACAGTATGTCAAAAGATGTATTGGTTACAAACAGTGTCCAAGTTTTGTTGAGCCACTCGGTACATAGTTTCCACATGTATGCAATTTCATCTTTAATAATGTAAACACATCAATTCTTAGCGGCCATCTTGCATTTCACTTTACTAACCTATTCACAAATTAGCTGCCACTGTAAAATGATTGAATAACGATGTAGTGAAATTATAATAAATTGTGTGTACACCTTGTAACACAAATTATGTACTCACATGTATAGTCTTCTGTCGCAATATTTCTTGCAGCTTTTTCTCCCCACATCTTGGAAACTCTTGTACTGTTTTCTTAACAATCTGTGTTAGTGCATCGTCATCTATATTTGTAAATTGGTACTTTCGCAAACCATAGATTCGCATTCTTTCCTTTATCTGAAATCCAGTTTCCAGAAGTGTTTCGACAGTTCTCTTTGGTATTTGGAACTGATGCGGCCCACACTGATCATTGGTCTTGTGCGGCTGAAAATTTCCATAACAAATGCAGGATGTTCTCAATGTCATTATTTATCAGGTAACCTGCCCTGTATTGACCGAATACCTACTGACTGATAACATATTTGTGTATCAGGCATTGCCCTGATATAAACATCCGGGTTACAACGAAGTGAAAACTGACGTTCCATTGGTCGGATAACGTCACGTGGCGTTACCGAATGACGTCAGTGTAATGGTATTCTATTTATCAGGTAACGTTTTATGCTCGAAAATGACCACATATGACGTCGTTATCTATGGATAGAACGCGGACTTGTTTACGTTGCGTCATTACACTGACGTCATTCGGTAACGCCACGTGACGTTATCCGACCAATAACCAATACATCTTTTGACATACTGTTTAAATCTGAATAATGTTTGACATACATATTTGCGACTGTCTGTGCTATTTGAAGTATACACATTGCTTACTGCTCGTGCAAATATTTTGACAGGCCGTTAAATACCATTAAGTAAACTAAATAAATAAATATAATTATTACTAATTATTTCTAGGTACTAATTTGCACACTGGATATAGAAAATATATGAAAATATATTTTTTCTCTCATGGTGAATGAATGAGTTGTAGCACGTATTACTCCATGCATGACACGATAAATACTACAACCATAGAACATTACATAGCTGTAAACTATACCAGCAAACCTAAGTTGGATTTAATTAAATACAACATGTATCATTTTACATTCCAACTGTGACTTAATTATAGCAATTTACCCGGTTAATATTGGTCAGACTGAACGTTAACAGTCTTTATTAAAACTAGATGGCCGAACCCACATGTCGCGCCCACGAGGCATTTGATACATGTAGTACTAAGCGAAGTTTGATAGTATACCGAAAACATGTAACCAAAAACTTTAACTAATGTGCCCACTATTATCGCGCTGTCCGAAAGCTGGTGAGACACAAAAGTAATTTGACGTTGACATTGGGCACAGGGGCAGCATAGAATGAAAATAGGGATGATGCTAATGACTATGTGAAGTTTCGAGCGATAAGAATAGTGTTCTTAAAAGCTTTAACCTAAATCAAAAACAGATTTAACCGGACGCACAATCGGACGTACCGATATACATGCGAACGCCAATGTGCCGACTGTAAAAATGCTAGGTGGCCATCTTGGGAAATGGCCGCCATTTGTTCACTTTGAGCGCAGACAACGAGGTTTGATAGACAATAGACTACTGAATCCGAAATTCATACCAAAAATCCCCCAGATGGGTGGTGGGTCGGTGTGGGGGAGGGGTAGTTATTTCTGGTTCAAGGTATAATTATTATTAATTTAAATAATTTATGATCAAGTATCTATAATTCAATCCAAGACAAAGTTTTCTAAATCGCTGCCAAAACACTAAAAACATTTTCTTTTTACACAATGTGATAGGTAATGGCAATGTAAATCCGAAGTACAAATTTCAGTTTGTGTTTGTTTATTGGTGTTTAACGGGCTATCAACAGCTAGGGTCATTTAAGGCCGGACCCGGTTCGATCCCGCATTTAACCTGCTGCATTGGGGTAAATGATACTATTTGGACAAGACAACATGGCGAGCTGATAAGACAACATGCACAGTGGACAGCACATGATAATATTTGGACAAGACAACAAGGCGAGCTAATAAGATAACATGCACAGTAGAAAGCACATGATAATATTTGGACAATACAACATGGCTAGATAATAAGATAACATGCACAGTGGACAGCACATGATAATATTTGGACATAACAACATGGCGACTTGACAAGATAACATGCACAGTCGACAGCACATGATAATATTTGGACAAGACAACATGGGGAGCTAATAAGATAGCATGCACAGTGGACAGCACATGATAATATTTGGAAATAACAACATGGTGACTTGACAAGATAACATGCACAGTGGACAGCACATGATACTATTTGGACAAGACAACATGGCTAGATAATATGATAACATGCACAGTGGACAGCACATGATAATATGTGGACATAACAACATGGCGACTTGACAAGATAGGATGCACAGTGGACAGCACATGATAATATGTGCACATAACAATATGGCGACTTGACAAGATAACATGCACAGTGGACAGCACATGATAATATTTGGACATAACAACATGGCGACTTGACAAGACAACGTGCACAGCGGACAGCACATGATAATATTTGGACATAACAACATGGCGACTTAACAAGGTAGCAAGCACAGTGGACAGCACATGATAACATTTTGACAATACAGTATGACGAGCTGGTAAGATAACATGCACAATGGACAGCACCTGATAATAGTTGGACTTAACAACATGGCGACTTGACAAGAAAACACACAGTGAAAGCACATGATAATATTTTGACATAACAACATGGCGACTTAACAAGATAGCATGCACAGTGGACAGCACATGATAATATTTTGACAATACAGCATGACGAGCTGGTAAGATAACATGCACAATGGACAGCACATGATAATATTTGGACTTAACGACATGGCGACTTGACAAGAAAACACACAGTGAAAGCACATGATAATATTTGGACTTAACGACATGGCGACTTGACAAGAAAAGACACAGTGAAAGCACATGATAATATTTGGACTTAACAACATGCCGACTTGACAAGATAACATACACAGTGGACAGCACATGATAGGATTTGGACAAGATAACATGGCGAATTGACAGATAACAGCCACAGTGGACAGCACAAGATAAGATATGGACAAGACAACATGGCGAGATGATAAGATAGCATGCACAGCGGACAGCACGTGATAAGATTTAGACAATACAACACGGCGAGCTGATAAGAAAACATGCACTTTGGGCTGACTGAACAGCAAGCATGTTGACATGATAGCTCATGCATTGACGTCATATCACACATGTCGTGTTGGGGCGTTCCATACAAAATGTTTACTTTTTATTACAGTCAAAATAAAGTTATTTGAAAACTTGGAAAGGGTTTCGACTAATCTAGAAACATGCATTCAAATATATCTGGTTCATAGAAACAGCTGCGCAATTTGGATTTCAAAAAGTTTACATGACGTCACATTTGACGTCACACAACGTAACGCTAAAACACGGGAAAACACGTCATTGTGTAACTATTCATGCGCACATCACAATTCATTGTTTATAATCTCAAAAATAGACTAAATGTGCATATATATCCGCCGTGGAAGTGCAATAAATAGGATATTCCATCGTACATGTTTGAATAGCGGAAATAATGCACTCGTGTCCGTCGGCGTCCGTCCAAGCAACTCGTTTGCTGCGCTCACTCGTTGCTTACGCGAAAGCCGACGCACACTCATGTATTATTTCCCGCTATTCAAAATGTACGATGAAATATCCTCTATTTATTATACTTTTTTAATTGTCAGTTTGATATCAGAGGCGATAACCGTGATTCCTTAAAAAAAAAATGTTAACGAAAACAACTATTTAGTCTCTCTATTTATTTTTGATGTGCAATGATACTTTACTGTATATTAAATAGAGAATAGTAGGTTACTGCCGTGTATGGGAAAACATATCTGGCAAGGCTCAGGAAACGGGATGGGCGAGGCTCTGCCGAGCACATCCCGTTTCCGTGCCGCGCCAGATATTTTTTCCCATTCACAGCACTAACCTACTATTCTATTTATCCCGTCAACACCTACAAATGGCTGTAACATGCAAACATTGTATTGACTGGATATCAAAAATGTTTCACGGCACCGTGTTTCACTGGAATGGAATTTCATGTTAATTTTGAAAGAAATTCAATGGTCACACAAATACTTTTCAGACTAGTTCGTTTATGTAATGTTGTGTTTTTGTTCTCAAAAATATGAAAATTACTTGCGAAAAGTGCAGATCCTGATGAGACGGCTCGTCACGAGCCGACTCATCTGGATCTACACTGTTTGCCAATACCACTATATAGTCCTGTGGTGTTAAAGAAAACTATGTGCCTAACAGATGGGACCCCCCTCGACTTTAAAGGTACATGCCCACTCAGTAGGCACAAAAGTTTATTTATAGGAATTAAATAAGTGTATAATTGTGTCACTATTCCACCAGTTCTAAAAATTACAAGTGCCCGCTATACAGATATAATCATTTAGTAATATTTATTTTACTGATAGTGACTCGCGGTGGTATCCGGCTATTTTCATATACAAATGAGGCATGATATTTTTTAATTATTTATACTAATTAAATGTGTAACCTGAACAAATAATATTGTCGACAGTTTATAAAGTATGATCATTGCACATCAAAACATAAATACAGAGAATAAATAGTAATGTCCGTTAACATTTTAAGGAAACGCGGTTATCGCCCCTTATATATGAGCGTGGACATTTACGTCTGATATAAAATGTATAATAATGTCAATTAATACGTGGGGCAATGGTGAATTAATGTTTATTTTGCCAGAAAATGTCTCAGATGATGTCTCTGATATAAAGAAGAGTATGTGCCTACTGAGTGGGTGTGTACCTTTAATAGAAAACAAACTTAATTTACAAAAAATAATATAATTCGTCTTCCTCTATTTTATGAACTCGACTTATGAAACTTACGGAAGCCCATTAAGGCCACTTCACTTTCTTTTAATTTTCATTTATTCAGGATGTTTTCTTGAATTTTAAAGAAAACATCTTGAAAATTAGAGAAAAGATCTCGAAAATTCAAGAAAGTATTCAAGAAAAGATCTCAAAAATTCAAGAAAAGATAAAAAAAAAAAGAAGTGAAGTGGCCCTAATGGGCTTCCGTAGCGCGTACACAGACCTACAAATACCTTGTTTGTCAGATTTTACATTTCGCCAAATCACCATGACTCGACAATAATGTTCGTGTTTTACAAGGGTATGATCGATCGACCCGCCAAATACGTGGCTGTGACTGGAGAATTGGGCTTATGTGGTTTGCGACCATTACAGATCCAGGGGCCCGTTTCACTAAACTTCTTACAACTAAAATCTTCGTAAGTGCAAATTTAAGATCGTCTGTAAATTTCAATTTATGGATTTACATTTATTGAGCATAGGCTGCATATGCAGCATATGCTCAATAAATGTAAATCCAATAATTATTTGCAAGAAAACATTGTTAATGTGAAATTTACAGACTATCATAATGTTGCACGTACGAACATTTTAGTTGTAAGAAGTTTAGTGAAACGGCCCCCAGATCAGCCTGTGCATCCGCGCAGTCTGATCACGATCTGTAATGTTCGTAATTACATCAATGAAACACACGGCATGCTTCTAACATGGAATATATACTGTTATCAGACTACAGGAGTGTGTTATTTGACCAGGAGCTACACTGGTCACAGATCCCATAAGCCACATTTCTCCAGTCACAGCCACATATGCGATTTTGTACCTTCGGACATCTGCGTAATTTCATTAAATACGTTTACAAAATTTACAATATTTTTCATAAATAAAGTCAAAAGTTGACTACATTTTCAGAGTACATGCGGAATATAACTATACATGTACTCTGAAGATTTTCTCAAAATTTGACGCCATTTACGGAAAATATTGTAAATTTTAAAAGTAAACGTATTTAACAAAATTACGCAGATGTCCGAAGGTACAAAGTCGCATGGCCTGTCTCAATCATTATGATGAATAGTTAATGGGGTTCTATTGAGTCGAATAAGGAAAAAAGTGTTTAATTGTAGATTTGTATTGTATTTCGGAACTGTCAATCGAAATGTTTATAATAATTAAAAAAATACCTAGCGTTTGCAACGCTACTTATTTTCAGCTTTATAAATGTTTTTCAATCGATGGTTACTAAATTATTTTTGTTTACATTAAGTACACTAGCGTATATTATGTCTATAATAACGAGAATTTCTTTCAAATTGTGGTACGAAACATCACATATTGGGTATGTGGGCCACCATCTCAGATTTACAACGTGTGGTCGTTGACAATTTGTCAAATCACAGTAATGTGAATTGTGAAATAATCATACTTTATCCCGTCAAGACAGTGCGTATGTGCCGTGAAACATTTTTGATATCCTGTCAATACGACCTAATCACTGCGAATGAATATGTGCGGTTGTCATATTAGTCGATTCTCTGATTTTGAGGATGCGGCTGGGGTTATTTTTTTGCATTTTAAAGCTGTTTGTAGTGTTGAGGGGATAAAGAGAATTATAGATTAGTGCCGTGAATGGGAAAAACATATCTGGCGCAGCACGGAAACGGGATGGCCTCGACAGAGCCTCGCTAATCCCGTTTCCTAGGCCTTGCCAGATATGTGTTCCCATTCACGTCACTAACCTACTATTCTCTATCTATTTTCCTTATTTCTGAACCAAAATATATGTTGTACCGGTCACAACATATACTTCTGATGAGAAATAAAGAAATTATTGAGCCTTACCGGATATTTTTTCCCATTCACGGCACTACCTACTATTCTCTACTCTGGGGAAAACAATACTACGCGAAGTTCT
>CM055275.1:64708585-64749339 GCA_029237695.1 Conchocele bisecta
CTATTGTCTGTTCACGTTTTGCTGCCGACGAACTTCTCAAAAGTACTTACTTTTAAATTTTAGATTTAATGTGTTTAATGGCCAAATGTTCGTCGGCAGCAAAACGTGGAACAGACAGTAATTGGTCACCCTACACTTGGGACGATTTTAGACAAATACAAGATACAATCAGTGAGAGCCTATCAGTTAATATTCGACCCAGACTCAGTATAAAAGGTGATTTATATGTAGTATTAATTCAGTAGAAAGGCAATGTCACGGTAAAAATTATTGTATTAATGCATTATGCGATCACTCTAAAATAATTGATCAAAGTACAGGGTGACAAATTAGAACTTCGCGCAAGTGCATATCGGTCAATCGAACCATTTTAGTTGAACAGGGGGCTTTTCACTAAACTTCGTACGACTAAAATGTTCGTAAATGATAGTCTGTAATTTCACATTAACAATGTTTTCTTGCAAACAATTACTGGATTTACATTTATTGAGCATAGGCTGCATATGGTGGCATAAAACTGTTTCACTAAACTTCGTACGACTAAAATGTTCGTAAGTGCAAAATTATGATAACTTTGTAAATTTCACATTAACATGTTTTCTTGTAATCAATTATTGGTTTTACATTTATTGAGCATAGGCTGCTATGCATATACATATAAATCCATCAATTGAAATTTCCAGACGATCCTAAATTTGCACGTGCGAACATTTTAGTCGTACGACGTGTAGTTAAACGGGCCCCTGTTTCCCACAAGTATAAGTAATATTCAAATACAAGCATCAGAAACCGTGATAAACAGGGGAGATAATTCGGTTTAGCATACTTTGGAATTTTCGATATACATGAATAAATAAGAAAATTTGTCGAATGTCAGTATTGGGCATTGTGACATAATCAAAATACATGTATATGCCATATTTAGAAACACGCATGTTCCCTGTATTGACGCTTATGTAAGCAATTTAAATATAATACTTTTGTAACTAGATTGAAAAACATGTTTTTTTTTCCTGTACACTGTAACAAACCATATTTTTGTATGTATAATTCGGTTAAGAAATACGATAAAGATCTACATTTAAACTATATTTTTGTCCATTCTGTTTCGTCACGTTCTAGGTATATCTGGTACACACGGCCTTTTGTGGGTTCTATTGAGTCGATCAGCAAACACGGCTAGATCGTGGGATAATGCACGTATCAATGTCTACCCCGTCTGGCGGGCGAATATACAGGATTCACACACTTCCAAATATCGACTGTCTAATTCAGGACTCTCTTCACTATATTCAAGTCTAATCCCCAGATGTTTGGAGCAGATTTTCTTCTGTATATCTGCTACGACGGGCTGACTAGTGTAGTTCTAATATCCCTCCCGGTGATATCTGGTTGTCTAATTCCCGTCTCTGTGTGCTGTTTAATTCCACGAGTATGTCTCCCCACACCTATCCCAATTCGTCTTGTGTGGGAAAGTTATCACTGTTGCTTGCTAAAACATGTCGGGTGTTTCATTGGTTTTTTTGGTTTTTTTTAATTGTCAGTGGACAACCCGTTTATTTATACATGTATATATATATATATTTTTATCTATAAATAACACACATGTATAACAAAGTCAGCGACCTATAGTGTGGAGCCGATCAGATCGTGGTTATGCCCGATCTGGTAGGATTCACACTATTGGATCTAACAATACATAACATTATTGTCAAATTAAAAAGGCTATTGATATTAATTTGCAAAATATTCTGATGCAGTTAGTATTATAATGACAAGCTGTGTGGACTTTTCTAGCAAAGTATACTTTGAGGGAGTAATCATTTATTTTTCCTGAAATGCATTATTTCATATAGAACTAACGACTGCATATATTTGATGATAAAAAGTATGCAGAATTATTATACTGAATTTATTACATTATCACAGCCAAAATGGCTATGATAATGTAATAAATTCAGTATAATAAAAATTAATAAATTTATCCTAAAATCGAAAATTTCTCCCTCAAAATATACTTTGCTAGAAAAGTATACTTTGCAATGTCGGTGAAATATGCTACTAGTCGGAGTCTACGCTAATTGTTTGACATTTAGTTGAATAGATGTCACGATGTATTCTTTTTGCAGAGATATAACCGATTGAACTGTGGACAGACTGCAGATATGTACGGTGGCACAGAGGGGACATGGAAATATGTTTTACTATTGCGTGCGCACGCGATAGCTATTACCGTATCGTATGCGCACGCAATAGGGTAATAGCTATCGCGTGCGCACGCAATAGTAAAACATATTTCTATGTCCCCTCTGTGCCACCGTAGATATGAGCTGTCTGTTCGAAGAACAATTGGGTATTGTATACGTGCATTCTTATGCTCATTCAAAACATATTTATTTTGTAAATTTACACGTACAGTGGAACCTCTCCAAACCCGGACACCTTGGGATGTTCCACTGTAAATCAGACATGTTAGTGCTTTATGGCACATTCTAGTGTTTTGCAGTCATGAAACGTCATTGTAATCAGAGACACATAACAGCAAAACACATGTAAATCACATATCCATTTTTTCCGAGTGTCCGGTTTAGAGGGGTTGCACTGTATATATAGTATTTAATAGTAGTGTTATATATGTACATATAATATTGGGTTATAAATGTTCACAAAAAAATAAGTTGATTAACAGTGTGGATCCAGATCAGACTGTTTAATAACATGTGTATATTATCTCAAGAGTCACTTCTATCGGATATGTGACTAGGTTTTTCTTATATAATTGACAGACAGAAAACAGTTAATATATTTACAAGTATATGTTATTACCGATCTGAGGAACAGCAATATAGACCTCGATCGGGTTTGTTCGGTGGAGACTATTTATTGTCCTATGCTTATAGTTTCATTGGTTGTATGGTGGATGCACAGGCTGATCGGCATCTACGCTGGTTGCAAAACCATTAAGCCCCATTTCTCCAGACACAGCCACGTCATATAGGCAGATAGTTGCCCTAATCAGATGAATACATGGTACAGATCGCTGTGTGGGTCTACAGTAGTGACATTAGACATGGCATCCGTCCGTTTGTGTCCGTCTGTCTGGGTTTATTCACAACCGCCTGTCCAGGGGGCCGTTTCACTAAACTTCTACGACTAAAATGTTCGTAAGTGCAAATTTAAGATCGTCTGTAAATTTCAATTTATGGATTTACATTTATTGAGCATAGGCTGCATATGCAGCCTATGCTCAATAAATGTAGATCCAATAATTATTTACAAGAAAACATTGTTAATGTGAAATTTACGAAGTATCATAAGTTTGCACTTACAAACATTTTAGTCGTACGAAATTTAGTGAAACGGTCCCCTGGTGAATACATGGTACACATCGCTGTGTGGGTCTACAGTAGTGACATTAGACATGGTATCCATCCGGTTGTGCCCGTCTGTCTGGGTTTTCCACAACCGCCTGTCCAGGGGGCCGTTTCACTAAACTTCGTAGGACTAAAATGTTCGTAAGTGAAAATTTAGGATCGTCTGGAAATATCAATTGATGGATTTACATGTATTGAGCATAGGCTGCATATGCAGCATATGCTCAATAAATGTAAATCCAAAGATTGTTTACAAGAAAACATTGTTAATGTGAAATTTACGGAGTATCATAAGTTTGCACTTACGAACATTTCAGTCGTACGAAGTTTAGTGAAACGGCCCCCAGGTGAATACATGGTACACATCGCTGTGTGGGTCTACAGTAGTGACATTAGACATGGCATCCGTCCGTTTGTGCCCGTCTGTCTGGGTTTACTCACAACCGCCTGTCCAGGGGGTCGTTTCACTAAACTTCGTACGACTAAAATGTTCGTAAGTGCAAATTTAAGATCGTCTGTAAATTTCAATTTATGGATTTACATTTATTGAGCTTAATCTGCATATGCAGCCTATGCTCAATAAATGTAGATCCAATGATTGTTTACAAGAAAACATTGTTAATGTGAAATTTACAGACTATCATACTTTTGCACTTACGAACATTTTAGTCGTACGAAGTTTAGTGAAACGGCCCCTGATTATCAACGTTTCTGAAGACCTATTGTCAATGCCAGCTGGTAATCTCGCAATGTGATTGTCTGAGCCTGCCTGTATATTGTAAAATCGATAGAAACACGAGCAATATGCGGTAATTAGGTCATAGACCACATGTAACTGGGTGACGAGGAAATGCACCATATATGCTCCGTAATATGCGACGTAGACACAAAGGAAAATAAATAGAGAATATTCATATTTTTGCGACGAATATGACATATATGTTCATCGAGTGGTGTGAAATGTCCATATTTCACCAGTGCCGTTATGTGTATTTGCCGCCTATTTGCGCTGTTTTACTGCAGATACGCGTTATGAACATATATAGCGGAAGTAGTCGTATTTTCACCGGAAGTTGTTTATTTCATCGATGAGAACATATGACTTTTATTTACATCGTATAACTATGTATTTCATGGGTAGGTATATAATAAATGTTTATAACGTCAGCCAACATACGAAACCTGTGAATACAGGCCAGCCATGTAAAGAGAAAAAGCTGGCCTTTGTTCAAGGGTTGTCTTCGTTCACGGGTTATTTTATGTATTACTTGAATAATTGCGAATAATTCCAGCACAAAAATATTTACACAATTCCCTAACATTTGGTTGGCCCGTAGCAAGTCTCTGTCCAAAATTTATATCCCATCAAACTCCCACGCCGAACTACTTTCCGTAACCGTGAGGCGTAGTTAAAATAATTCTTAAGAAAACGGAAAATGAACACATTTTCTTGATGAATTTATTTCAAATTCTGGAATTATAGGGAATGAATGGCCTTTCTGTGGAATTTATCGGCGATATTAACTTGGAAAAGTCGCGGGAATACTGGACGAGGCCTTCCGGCCTTCATCCAGTATTCCCGCGACTTTTCCAAGTTTATACCCCGATAAATTCCACAAAAAGGCCATTCATTCCTATAATAAAATGCGTGGCTGCTATGAATAGGTAATTGCTATTCGGATGCGGACTTTAGTACAGGTTTACTGAGCTTCGCAGGGGACGTAGAATTCTTTTTTTTATTAATTTGTTCCCACGAAATAAAAATTCGTTCCCTCAATTTAACAATTCATTCCCACGAATTAACAATTCGTTCCCACGGGAAACGAATTGTTATATCATCGGAACGAATTGTTATATCGTGGGAACGAATTGTTAATTCGAGGGAACGAATTGTTAAATTGAGGGAACGAATTGTCATTTCATGGGAACAAATTATTAATTCGAGGGAACGAATTGTTAAATTGAGGGAACGAATTGTCATTTCATGGGAACGAATTATTAATTCGAGGGAACGAATTGTTAAATTGAGGGAACGAATTATTAATTCGAGGGAACGAATTGTTAAATTGAGGGAACGAATTGTTATTTCGTGGGACCGAATTAATAAGAAAAAAACCCATGTCTCCTGTGGGGCTCCGTACAGGTTCGACTGTAGTTTATTAATAGGTGAAACGTGTACAGGTTCCACTGTAGTTTATTAATAGGTGAAACGTGTACAGGTTCGACTGTAGTTTATTAATAGGTTGAAACGTGTACACGGTTCCACTGTAGTTTATTAATAGGTGAAACGTGTCAGGTTCCACTGTAGTTTATTAATAGGTGAAACGTGTACAGGTTCGACTGTAGTTTATTAATAGGTGAAACGTGTACAGATTCCACTGTAGTTTATTAATAGGTGAAACGTGTACAGATTCCACTGTAGTTTATTAATAGGTGAAAACGTGTACAGATTCCACTGTAGTTTATTAATTGGTGAAACGTGTACAGGTTTCTACTGTAGTTTATTAATAGGTGAAACGTGTACAGATTCCACTGTAGTTTATTAATAGGTGAAACGTGTACAGATTCCACTGTAGTTTATTAATTGGTGAAACGTGTACAGGTTTCCACTGTAGTTTATTAATAGGTGAACGTGTACAGGTTCGACTGTAGTTTTATTATAGGTGAAAACGTTGTTACAGGTTCCACTGTAGTTTATTAAATAGGTGAAACGTGTACACGTTCGACTGTAGTTTATTAATAGGTGAAACGTGTACAGGTTCGACTGTAGTTTATTAATAGGTGAAACGTGTACAGGTTCGACTGTAGTTTATTAATAGGTGAAACGTGTACAGATTCCACTGTAGTTTATTAATAGGTGAAACGTGTACAGATTCCACTGTAGTTTATTAATTGGTGAAACGTGTACAGGTTCTACTGTAGTTTATTAATAGGTGAAACGTGTACAGATTCCACTGTAGTTTATTAATAGGTGAAACGTGTACAGATTCCACTGTAGTTTATTAATTGGTGAAACGTGTACAGGTTCTACTGTAGTTTATTAATAGGTGAAACGTGTACAGGTTCCACTGTAGTGTATTAATAGGTGAAACGTGTACAGGTTCGACTGTAGTTTATTAATAGGTGAAACGTGTACAGGTTCCACTGTAGTTTATTAATAGGTGAAACGTGTACACGTTCGACTGTAGTTTATTAATAGGTGAAACGTGTACAGGTTCGACTGTAGTTTATTAATAGGTGAAACGTGTACAGGTTCCACTGTAGTTTATTAATAGGTGAAACGTGATATTAAGCCAAGCAAATAATGATTTGTCAAATATGATCGTGCGCGTTTAATGACCTTAAACAGTGATTCAGCAAAATTCATATTGACTCTTGACATCGTAACGATACTTTATACAACCTGTTCAATTGTTATCGGTAACGATTACAATGTAGTTTATGCTCTGGCATACATGGCTGTGACTGGAAAAATGGGGCTTCTGGGGCCCCGTTTCACTAAACTTCGTAAGACTAAAGTGTTCGTAAGTGCAAATTCAGGATCGTCTGTAAATTTCAATTGATGTATTTACATTTATTGAGCATAGGCTGCATATGCAGCCTATGCTCAATACATGTAAATTCAATAATTGTTTACAAGAAAACATTGTTAATGTGCAATTTACAGACTATCATAATTTGGTATTTACGAACATTTTAGTCGTACGAAGCTTAGTGAAACGGTCCCTGTTTTTTTTTGTGGTCAGTCAAGCTCCTGTGGCTGAGACTGGACAAATTTGAGCTGTGACTTTGAGGCTGTGACTGGAGAAATGGAGATTTGTGATCAATGTAGCTCCTGATAAAATAGCACACTCCTGTAGCCTGATACAGATCTATATTGCACATGCTGATCAAGATCTACACTGGTCGCATAACCCATAAGCCTGTTTCTCCGGTCACAGCCACATGTGCGGTCAGTCTAGCTCTTAACCCTTTCAACCCTAAGGAACTGGAATGGACTGTGATATGCTAATGTTCCGACCAATCCAATGGTCACAAAATGATTTTCAGATTCGTCCATTTATGAAAAGGAGTGTTTTTGTTCTAAGAAATATTAAAATTACTTTCAAAAAGTGCAGATCCAGATGAGCCGGCTCGTAACGAGCCGTCTCATCTGGATCTGCACTTTTTGCATAAACCGCTATAGCGGGATTTCGGGTTCAAAGGGTTAAATGTGACTGGAGGCATTTATTTGGTTTATGGTATTTGTGGCCAGTCTAGCTCCTGATCTGTGACTGCGACTGGGAAAATACAAAGGGACCTCCAACAGTGAAGACCAGTGGGCCGTTTAACTAAACTGCGTACGACTAAAGTGTTCGTCTGGAAATTTCAATTAATGGATTTTCATTTATTGAACATAGGCTGTATATGCTCAATAAATGTAAATCCAATAATCGTTTACAAGAAAACATTGTTAATATGAAATGTACACACTATCATAATTTTGCACTTACGAACATTTTAGTGGTACGGAGTTTAATGAAACGGGCCCCAGATCAGCCCTGCATCTGAGCAATAATTTATCTACACAATAACTGTTCTTCCGCAATTGCCGGAGTGAAATGTTCACATGAACTCCCATAAGGAGACACATCATTTAATTGTCTAGCTAATACCATGTGCGATTTTTCATGAAAAAATCGTTACAAAATTTACGATATTTTCCGTAATGACGTCGACAAACGTTTCATAGGAAATGCGTAATTCGATTTTCTATTTTTAATTTCGTCATCGTTCGACGCCATTTACAGAAAATATGTTCTTAGGTACAAAATCACACTGCGTGCCTCGTATAAATAATGCAAATAACGATTATTGAGACGAGAGACGAAAACAAACAATTAATTAATTCCTGCTAGAAGACAGTATGACTTAATATAAGGTTTAATTTGATCATGTCCAGCCGTGTGTCAAACGTTTGCTGTGGCCCGAGGGAACAGTTTGAACCCGCGGCCGCATGTCCAGCCGTATGCAAACGTTTGCTGTGGCCCTCGGGAAATGTTTGAACCCAAGGCCGCAGGCTGCGTGTTCAAACAGTTCCCTCGGGCCACAGCAAACGTTTGCACACGGCTGGACATGATCAAACGTTATTGTTACATTTCCAAGAAAAAAATGCTGTAATTTGAGCATTATATTCAGTATGTCAGTACTTTTATAAATCGTCCCATTCACGTAGATAATTTTCGGTATTCATATTCCGGGGCCGCGTCATGAACGTCATGAACGTCATGAAGTAGTGACGTCATGAAAGCACTTCCGCATAGTGACGTCATGAAGGCACTTGATCTACGCGCGGCCCCGGAATGAGCATTGCCTAAATACCATATGCAAACAGCACGCGCTATATGTTTGCAAACAACGGAAACCATGTAACAATATAAATTAACATCTCGTCTTGACCTGTAGCCGATTTCATCAAAATTGCAAACTATACTTATCTAGCAAAGTATACTTTGAGGGAGTAATCATTTATTTTTCCCGAAATTCATTATTTCATAAAGAACTAATGACTAAAAGTGTGCAGAATTATTATTTTGAATGTATTACATTATCACAGCCAAACTGGCTGTGATAATGTAATAGGTTAGAAGATACCAAATGGTGCGAAACCGCCCAGGGTGTATGCAAAAGTAGTCCGGTATAAAAAAATAGTACGGGTGTTTTGAGGTCACAGACACCGTTTGCTTGCAAATCTTGATCCATTACTACCCAGTTTCACTTGAGGAACATTTTGGGGTGCCTTTAACACCAGTTTTCAGCATATTTGTAGCATTTAAAAGAAAACACTGAACCTGTTGGTCACTTGATGTACACGGAGTTTCCGTGGCCAACAAATGTACACAATATTGGAGGATATGACAAGTTTGGATTTTTCTTTCTTAGGAGTAAGTGAACCTATTGTTTAGTTCATGCAGAACCAGTACAGACTGGCTGCAGGTCATGTACAAGTGGGTTCCACAACATCCATACGAATAGTGAAAGTAGGAGAGACTGGCCTTATTGGATGGCATTCGGTTAAATTATATAGTAAAACTATTTGGTGGTGTCTAACCTATAAGGTGTGCCTAGGCCCTATGTGAGATATGTTTTTTTGTATGAATTTGAAGTTGGAAGTTTATGTTTCTTGTAGCTATGTCTCTGGGAACATAATTTAAAGTTACTGCGACAAGAGTAATCGAGCGGACTCCGCGATGCAACACATTTGTTCTTTTTGTATCGCAGACGGACAGTTATCGGCTTCAAAATCTTCTAAAATCTTGATTTCTCAGCTTTATTTAGTCAAATATAATAAACCAGTGTATGTAAGTTACCTGTAGGTGTAGGTGATTGGGCTTGGAATGTGATAGTAATATACACCAAAACAGTCATTATAGTGTGTTTTTCATTTTTTTTTCTTGATATTGGCTTCCTGATGGACAATTAAGAAGTTTGGGAAAGTGGCGCGACATCGCGACGCTGTTCCTAAATTTGCCAAAATTAGGCGTAAGTGTATTATTTTCACATATCGGTATAGTACCAATACACTAGTACTCAAAAAACATTGTTTTTCCTTTCCTCCTGTGTCATAAAGCAAATTTCTTGACTGACCGTTCCAAGCCAGTACCCTTTTGTCTGTCGACCATTCCAGAGTGGCATACATGTTGGTATAGTTTCAGTGATGAGTCTTTATATGTAGAATGGTTAGCTATAACACTATTTAGGGTAATGTTATGTGATTTTATGGAGATTTGTGCTTTTAATTCATCATCTATTAAAATTCTCCATAGTTCTGTAGTAGCTCAATTTAAGGCAGAATGTGGACAGTCACATGGTGGAGTTACATAGCTGCTGTGTGACAACCATTTGAGATATTTGCTCCAAACTTGGTACTGTATCCAGGAATAGAAGCTAGTTTTGAATAGTGAATATTGTAGAATGAGTTGTAGTGGGACTGGTACACTTATAGGTTAGAAGATACCAAATGGTGCGAAACCGCCCAGGGTGTATGCAAAAGTAGTCCGGTATAAAAAAATAGTACGGGTGTTTTGAGGTCACAGACACCGTTTGCTTGCAAATCTTGATCCATTACTACCCAGTTTCACTTGAGGAACATTTTGGGGTGCCTTTAACACCAGTTTTCAGCATATTTTGTAGCATTTAAAAGAAAACACTGAACCTGTTGGTCACTTGATGTACACGGAGTTTTCCGTGGCCAACAAATACACAATATTGGAGGATATGACAAGTTTGGATTTTTCTTTCTTAGGAGTAAGTGAACCTATTGTTTAGTTCATGCAGAACCAGTACAGACTGGCTGCAGGTCATGTACAAGTGGGTTCCACAACATCCATACGAATAGTGAAAGTAGGAGAGACTGGCCTTATTGGATGGCATTCGGTTAAATTATATAGTAAAACTATTTGGTGGTGTCTAACCTAATAAATTCAGTATAATAAAAATTAATAAATTCATCCTTAAATTGAAAATTTCTCCCTCAAAGTATACTTTGCTAGATAAGTATACTTTGCAATGTTGGTGAAATAGGCTACATATATCGCGTCAGGATGACTTACTGACTGATCATGCTGATTATATAACCCTTAGCCTGCGGATCGCGAAAACTGTCGTCTGCTGTTGCTTTATATTTTTCTCTGTTTGTCAATAAAAACATGGTTTGACAGCACTTTAGAATCATTTCCATTGGAAATGATTCTAAAATGCTGTCAAACCATGTTTTTGGCGAGAAAAATCGAAAATAAAACATAAACAGCAGACGACAACATTTCATTCAGCAGACTAAGGGTTAAGACAAGTTCATATTGATCATCTTTACTCGACGAGCAAGGGAAACAACTTCAATACTGATCTACAATAAACCGAAAAGAGTTACTTGATACAACCCTGTCAGGTATATTTACGAACCTGACAGCGTTGTATCAAGTAACTCAGGTATATTTACGAACCAGGACGTCAGTATTTCTGAGATACTTTGTAGTTCCTGCTCTACTAGTCCTTTCGGATGGGGACTTTAAAAGGCGGTCCCGTGTATCAGATTTGAAGGAGAGTCCGGGCACGGTAAATAACCAGAGGGGACTATTCTAATAAGAGCTAGGCCCCATGGGGCCGGTTTCCTCTGTATCGACCTCCTTCCTTTCTCCCCTTCTTGGTAGACGACATGCAAGGTCGTCGAGCCAGTGCCGTCGTTAAATCCAAGCATTTACATTTACATGTATTTACGAACGGTAATAAAAATAGATTTAAAGTTTATTTTTTTCTCACATTAAATATATTCTGAAGTGAAACAAATTGTATGTGTACACTACAACCTGCGACAATCTTGCCAATGTTCGTCAATTTCTTTATTTAAAAATACTTGAATACTTGAATATTGTGTCTGAAAACAAAGCAGCTTGTTGGACCTGAACGTAATCGGTGTACACTAACCTTACTAAACATACAATTGGGATAACCGGCTTCAAGGCTCACGTACAAGGAAGCCAAATTGTAACTGAGGCCAGTGACAAGGTGTATGATCACGTGGTATTAACAACAACAACAACTACCGATTCAAAGTACGTATTCTTTTATAGTGTCCTTATTACGCAACGGATTTTGAGGACATATGGCTCATCAAACGCGTCTTGTTCAGCTGCATTTGGTGGTCTCTGTATTTTCGCCCAAACTTCTGTCGTTTTTGCGGAGGATCGATGTCCGATTCTTTGCAAAAACTACATAAGTCTGTGCCAAACTCCCTGGACCACCAAATGCAGCTCATGAAGACGCGTTTGCTGCGCCATATTTCATCCAAATCAATTGCAATATCAAATAATACTTACTTTGGAGTGGGCGACGTTGTTGTTGTTGTAACCACGTGATCATGCACCTTGTAACTGAGGCCAGTGAGGGTGAAGCCAGTGATATCACGATTGTGGTAAGGATGAACTGCACCGCTAACCCGTCTCATGCTCCCAGTCAACCCATATATTTTCAAATAGTGTTAACATGTTCCCACGGACAGGAGACTCTTTAAACGTCGGTTGTAAACATCAAACTTCAAGGGAATGAGAAATCGGACAGTGTGTCACGTACTTCCATATAAATGACAGTTCAGTCTTGTATGTTTCTAAAATGTGTGTACTTATATAATGTATGCAGTGCCCTGCAATCCATATGCAGTACACACAGTATATAACTTGCACCATGATTGTATATATATGTTGATACATATACAGATATATATAAATATATATGTGTATATGTATCTTAAAACATAAGATCAGTAGCCGATTTCATCAACATTGCAAAGTATACTTTTCTAGCAAAGTATACTTTGAGGGAGTAATCATTTATTTTTCCCGAAATGCATTATGTCATATAGAACTAACGACTGCATATATTTGATTATTAAAGGTATGTATACTTATTATACTAAATGTATTACATTATCACAGCCAAACTGGCTGTGATAATGTAATAAATTCAGTATAATAAAAAATAATAAATTTATCCTAAAATAAATGATTACTCCCTCCAAGTATACTTTGCTAGATAAGTATACTTTGCAATTTTAGTGAACTAGGCTGCTGGCAATATCATAATATACGCTGATGCATATAGGCTTGCAGGCAAAACAACAGCTTTTTCCTCACAAATAAGTATTATTTCACATGAAATGTATATGTAATGTCTACAATGTACTCGTATATACAAGTAATTATGGTGAAAGGAAGATACTTCTAAAACACTATGCACAGTTTGTTACAGAACAATATATTATACAAATTAGCAGGTTTTTTTTTAAAACACCCGATACATAGATCTACAACGCTAAGTCGCGTCAACTCGAAACGTTAAACATTTTTTTTTTACTATCCATTTGTTTTCATTCCGTAAACCTTCCATTCGGTCTTCCTACGCAAGGCAAAATGGCTGTCTACCTGTTTGCCTGCCTGCCAGCCAGCTGTCACCCTGATCACGCTGCACGTTGGTTTATGTCCGTACGTCCGTCGGTCCGGACGAAGTTGCATTAGGGGGCACATCCGATGTTTACAAACAGGTATTACCCTTATGAAATAAGAAAAATAGGCTTAAGTGGTACGGAAGAAGTCCATTTGTTTCTTTTTTCTTAGGCCACGCCCCGAAATTGTGTCCATCTGTCCCTCGTGTCCGTCTATTTGTTTGTCTGTCTGTCCATCCGTCCGTCCAATCCTTCCGTTCGCCCGGGCACACGTTTGGAGTCGTAGGTGGTTGGAGGTGTGGCCTAAGACAAACGAAAACAATGCAACCTAATGGTGTGCCATGTATGGACGTCCGTCCGTCCGTCCGTCCATCCGTCTGATTGACTGTCTAACTTCTGTTTGTTCTTTATTGACAGAACATACAAACGATGGCAGCTGCATTTGCTATAATCCAGGCGCGCCATTTACGACGGAAACGAGTCTTTACGGAGGCGATTACTGGAGACGTACACAACATTAGCAAAGCAAGTGTTTGTAGAAAACAGAAGTGGAGTATAACGTTTGCGGACTGCGTAGTGGCGTATTAGCCTGTGTTTCGTTTCTGATAAGGGGCTACCTCGTTTTCAGACTAGATGGAGAAACAGTCCTGACGCATTTACAACAATTTCAGACCCGTTTTATGCTGAATGCATGTGCACGTTAATTCATTCCTACACTGGTCAACACGTCAATAAAACGTATTTTCACAATTACAATTTCGATAAAATCGCATTATCCGTGCTAGTTAATAGCGATAGGCGGTACGATTCTATTGGTTCAGGGGCAATCCTATATGTGTGCCATTGACTCAAACAGTGCATGTATTCTAATCAACAAATGGAACATTACCCGTTAGTGTATACTGTTATGTAGTTTTGCTTTTTTTTTGCTACATTCTTGTAACCAATGTTTTTTGTCATCTTAGACCACGGAGAACAAAACTGGGGTCCCTTTGGCCGCCATCTTGGATTTCAAAATGGCTGCCTTGAAATGCTATATTCATTATACATACACTTCTAATACAGGTAGAAGATTGATTTGTTTTTTGGTGATACTCATCTTTTGACTACAAACAACAACACCAGTGTTATTTTAATTTTTAGCAATCCCCATGGTGGCCATATTTGATTTAAAAATGGCCGCCCAGAAATCGGATACAATATATTGTAATATTCATATCTACATTATAATTTCAGATATACTCTTTATTTTATTCGGCTATGCCATCTACATACTTCAAATAATAAAACTATGGTTGGTTCCACTTTTTCTGATAACTGGTATGGCCTCTATGTAAATAATATGTATAATGTCTTCACTATGTACTGTCTTTTGTAAAGTGTATTGATAACTAGGTTGTGTTGACTGTTTTGCTACGTTATTGGAACAAACGTTCTTTGTATCATCAAAGAAAACAGGATGCTGTTCTATTTTATTCTAATTTTCAAAATGGCTGCCGTGAAAATCATATCATTCTGATATAATCATGCACAAACCATTTGGACTGGTTTTCCCCCAGACTATAATCATTATTGAAAGTCAATTATATATCACAAAAGTCTATTTCAAGTCACTGTTCATGGCAAACATGCTATGTTTAAAAATGGCTACTGTGTGTATGCAGGAATTTTCTTAATTATGGATACAGTGCTTTCAATCAGTTTCATCACCATCTGCATTAGACTCTCCATTTTGTTGGTGTTCCTGAAAGGCTGTGCTGGCACACTCACACTCAAAATTCAGTCAAATATATGCCCTATACAAACTTGTATGCAGGAAAGTGTAGAAGAACTGTCGAAAAGGCAGTATTTGTGTGATTAAATGACTTTTCGGCATTGAAACGCCATTTGCGCATGTTAGGTATGTGTATGTAGACGACGTGAGTAAAATGTGGGATTGATTGCCAAAACACTGTCGGAGAGGTTGTATGAACTCTATAGAGAAAAATGGCCACGTTCAAAAGGCAGTATGGGATTATCATTATTTACGATTACCATATGGTCTTAAGAGATCACAACTCCTGTATCAATATAAAAGTGATCAGTGGTCCAAATTGCGTTTCACTTGTTGAAATTGTCATATTATGACTTGACAAAGCCAGAGACACTGCATTATGGTGTGCCACAAAGGCAAGTCAAGGGCTGATGCTTCCAAATCATTGATTCTCGCAGAAAACTAATATGCTCTGATTGGAATTGAATAATGGCATGCTATTTGGCCATAAACGGTTTCGTTATGTGTACAGACTGACTGTTCAAGTGGAGAAAGATCATTTGCCTCTCATATCCATGAACTAAACACTCTATTCATGTCGTCACAGATTACAGGATATTTTACTGTTACTGAAGCAATATGGCCTGTCAATGAAACACGGTTCGGGCAAAAACATACTAGTTACTGATACGCTATCCCACGAGTCAGTAACAGACATATTCTAACTTTGTTAAGGGTATGAATTCACAGGTACATGCAATATTCGTGAACTTACCTGTAAGTGATCACGAGTCGCAAGAAATTGGAAACTTGACTGAGTAAGATGCACAATTGATTATGTTAGAAAAACGAATCCAAAGGGATAACTCAATTTCAGAACGCAGACAAATTGGCGTTATGTGATTACAGAGATAAACTGAAAGGATTTAAATGCATAATTGTGACTCATCTCGAGTCAAACATATTGCAAGCCGTGCGTAATGGCCATCTCGGCATTCAGACATGTCTTAGACGAGCTCAAGATAGTATGTTTTGGTAAAATGGTAGGAAGTTGTTCAATTGAAGATAGAAACTGAAATACCAAAGACACTCTGATATCACCCTATGTACCAGGCCACCCATGACAAACTGTTGCTACACACATTTCCAAATGAATGAAAAGGAATTGCTGGTATCTGTTAACAACAACAGTCACACAGCATGTGTCAGATGAAGTCAGCAATTTGCCTACCAGGAATTTGCTGATTTTGCAAACGAATCGGATTTCCTTAATGTTACATGATCTATGTAGCTAAGGGTTAGCTGAGCGAACAGTAATTATTGTGTAACACAGCTTCGTAAAAACAAAAGGTGAATGTACAGACCTATATTTTGGTATACTGGAATATCGAAACTCCCATAACCGGCACGAAATGGTCACCAGTACAGTTATTGATGGGACAGCGGCTTCTATACAGTTGACTGACCACTGGTCAGCAGGTATTTTCAATACATGTTTCGATCTGTGACAAGATTAGATCCAGTCATCAACATAGCAAGAAACGCTATGATAAAAATATAGTAGCTTTATAGGCGGCCATATGGCTTATATAACAAAATTGAACCAACCCCAGTGTTGTTTCATGTGGTCTATGTATGAAAACAAACCTTGGTTCAAACAATGTAGCAAGACAATTCACAAACCCTAAAATAACGACTTAATAGACATGATAGATATATAGAGGATATCCATATTTTTGCAACGAATATGACATATATGTTCATCGCGTGGTGTGAAATGTCCATTCATATTTTTGCAACGAATATGACATATACTAGAGGAACATATATGTCATATTCGTTGCAAAAATATGAATATTCTATTTATTATATACCGCTGCATGGATGAAATTAGCAGTTTTTTAGAATGTATACGGTAATGAATGTGTATTTGCAGCCTATTTGCGCTATTTTCGCGAACATAGATTTTATGAATATACATGTAGATAGCGGAAGTAGTCGTATTTCAAACGGAAGTTGTTGATTTCATCGATGAGAACATATTACTTTTATTTACATCGTATAACTATGTATTTCATGGGTAGGGGTAGGTATATAATAAAATATGTAATTTTGTAGTTGTTTAAGATGCATCCATAATCTGACCGGTTATACCATTAATTGAAACTGGAATAAAACATTGTTAACTGTTTCTGTTGTTGCTGTTTCATGCCATATGACAGTTTATATTACAGTATAAGGCAATAAATAGAAATCCATATGCATCCAATGGCGTCTGAATCTCTAGAAATAACTTTTATTATATACCTACCCATGAAATACATATCTATACGATGTAAATAAAAGTCATATGTTCTCATCGATGAAATCAACATCTTCCGGTCAAAATACGACTACTTCCGCTATCTATATTCATAACGCGCACCTGCAGTGGCGCACTGCAAATAGGCTGCAACTACACATTCATTATCGTATACAGTCTAAAAAACTGCTAATTTACATGGAGCGGTATATAATAAATATAATATTCATATTTTTGCAACGAATATAACATATATGTTCATCTTGTGGTGTGAAATGTCCATATTTAACCCTTACACTGCGGAATTATTTTTTTGTCGTCTGCTATTTGCGTCCCATTTTCCATTATTCACATCAAAAACATGGTTTGATAGAACTTAAGAATCATTTCCATTGCTGTCAAACCAGGATGTTTTTTAGATGAATGCCGTATAATTTGCTGCCTGAGGGGAATATATATTTCATGAGTTCGAACGATTAAATCTTCTTTATTCAACTTTTCTAAATGCCACCATGTGTTGCGCACAGCTTCGGTAGCAGCGACCAGTTAGCCGCCAGTTTCCTATAATGGCACCGGCACATGTGAAATTTATAAATATTACACTTTCTGCTGATTAAAATCCACTTTAATTGTTTAATTACTATTTTGTACTTGATTGTCTTTATTTTATTCACCTTTTACATCGCATTAATTGATGAATGCTCATTCCAGGACCATCTGACCTGTTCCCATTGATCAGAAATGGGCAAATACGAATTGAGGTATGTTGTGACAATGAAATAAATCAAAAAACCGATTTTTCTGGGGGTATTCAAACAATAATGTATTTTCAGACAAAACTCATGGATTGGAACTGGCTTGCACCATGATAGTACATTTGCTTCTGGAGAAAACATGCAACGTTCAATCTGTAGTTCTGTAAGTGACGTGGCACGGCATGGTTTTAAAGTGAATATTTTACCTGAGAATTGGATCATTTTAAAGAGGCTGCACCGAGATATTTCACATTCCTGCATAGGTAAGGAGCACTAATAGAGCAGCATATTTGTGTTCATGTAAAAGCTTCGTGTGTCGTGTTCACAAATGTCGAATGCATAATGCTGTCTGTCCACTTATTTGGAATATTGCATTAAATACATACTGCCCGAGGGCGTGAAATGGATAATCTTAAATTAACTGGTCACTGCCCCCTTTCCATGATGTCGCTCCCTTGTTATCTCCCCTGACTGCATCCCAGCATCAACATGTATCTGCCAAGTAGGTATCAACGAGCTGGGACCCAGTCATAATGGGAGATAACTCAGGTTAGCTAAATAGTCTGTGTAAGGGAAACAACTGCAGCCAATACTATTGTGAGCATGGACAGGAGTTGCTTCCCCTACACATGTTTGATATTTCCACTAGGACTCCATAAAAAGCCAACATATAACAATCATAATTATTAAAGCCATAAATGCAGTGCTCCGATTGTCTGAGAATTGGCATTCCGATTGGATATGTGTAGCTAAACATGATGCCGTTCACGAAAAGTGTAAATGACGTCGAAAGTTTCAAACTTTGTACGGCGATTACAGCTTTATTAATTGAGATATCGAACTTCTGCAAACGGATTTCTGGTTCAGGGAGGCAATATATATCCGTGTGCCAAGTTGAAAAATTGGCACGCCGATAGTATTTCGCTCTCTAAACACGATGCCGTTCAAAAAAATTGATATCTTAATTAAAGCCGCCGTAAATGACGTCGAAAGTTTCAAACTTTCCACGGCGATAACAGTCTTACTAATTGAGATATCACGTTTCTGTAAACGGCTTCTGGTTCAAGGCGACAAGATCGATGCGTGTGCAAAGTTTCAGCCGAACCGGACTCGGAAAGCTGCCAAATTTTCAACGCCGTCCGATTCGGCTGAAAATGTGCATGCCGATGGAATTTGGACCTCCGAACCATATGGTGGTTACTGAAAGTCGCTATCTTAAATAGTAAATCGTGATTCAGTTTGCAAACTTTACTATTTGATGTTGAGACTTTCTGTAAACGCCATCTTGTTCTGAGATACAAATTATATTGGCATGCCAATTTTCAGCACGGAACATTTTCAATTTTCAATCGGAGTACGGCATTTATGGCTTTATTAATTAAGATATCCAATTTTCGTAAACGGCATCGTGTTGTGTTCAGTAACCCGTTTTTCCCAACAAAACATGATTTGACATGATTCTAAAGTTCTACCAAACCATGTTGTTGATGTGAACAATGGAAAATAGAACCGAAACAACAGATGACAAAATTTAATTCAACAGTGTAAGGGTTAAATTGACATTGATCAACCGTTGTCAATTAGCCTGGCATATGTTCGCTAAAACATGTTCGCTAAAACACTGGCAGTAATGCATGATTTAGAACAGCGTATAAAACCACGCGTTCATGTTTTCATTTATTGAAAATGTGTCGTATGTTTATCATGACGTATTGCGTTAGTTTCTTCTTTACATGGGTTGTTGATATCCTTTGGTTATCTTGTTGTCTGTTTGACAACCGTTTACTTGTGACTTCCAATATCCCGATATATCATTCTCCTACTAATTTACGGACATCACCTATTTTCATACGCGTGACGTCACGGTGAAAGTATGCTTTGTTTCTGGCAAACACTGATTTGAGTAAGTTATCTGATTAGGAAAGTGGCGAATCGTGTAGTACCAGAACCCTTGTACTGTGTAGCTGTAGCTCCCGATGCTAAAACACGTCTGTGTCTTGACATGAATGAGTCCACGATACATCAGTATTCCCACTATATCTGTTAGTCGTGACGAGTCACATATGTTCAACGTTAGTTCGGGACGCCTTAACGATATATATATGGGCCGCGCTCTGTGAAAACCAGCCTTAATGACAAAATTTTCGATTTTCACTTTTTTACATTTTCTGATGCGGACACCTTTCAAAAACAATATTCTGAAAAGAAAATGTAATTATGTTTCATAGATTTTGTTTTATCTCACTTTTCGTAGCACCATGTGAATCACGCACGGAAAAAAACGTAACGTCATCGAGAAAATGACGTTATTGAAACGGCGACGTTTGTACAATGCAACTCAACAGCCTACAGTACTTTGCTGATAAGTTACACTAAATGTATCTACAAGTGTTACTATGTATAATATCAAACATTGAACAGAATACAACTATGATTTGCACATGTAGTGAACAAAACAAACGCACCACTATCGATTTTAAATCTATAATTAGCCGACCTGTGGCTTCGTAATTTGCCACCATCGCCATAAGAGATTCATATAAATATGTCGTCAGAAAGATACATTGCACTTATCTCAGAATTTAGGCCAGAATATAATTGACGTCATTTACAGTTAATTGTGAAGTCATTTATTGATGTAGACATTACGTCACCAAAGACCAAAAACTAAACGGCATTCCTGGTGTTTGAAATTGTAAATTATATGCACATCGTATCGGTGATTGAAACAAATTCACATTTTTTCTGTATAAATGAATGACCAGAATTTGGATAGAATTTGGTTAGGCCTATGGCTGCACATGCATAGCGCCCGATGGGGGGTCTAGTGGGTAGTCGGACACCCCCGGAGATTTTTAAACAAATTGAAAATCGACTGTCCATTCCTGACTCTAGGAATTATATTTACATCTCAGAAAGCGGGAGGAACGTTTTCCTGTGTAGCCAATATGACTGACGGACGGGCTAATGTACATGTACCCCGTACTAGCAGGTCTATGGTAAACCTGCAATATGTATATATCAATGTCGGGAAAATGTGGAGCTGTAAGGGAGAAAAATGACTTGGAAAGGGGGCGCTAAACGCCACAGGAATGTGTTGCGTGATAACATCCAGCAGGAATGTGTTGCGTGATAACATCCAGGGTATCACAAAGCCAGCTATCCGCCGTTTGGCTCACCGAGGTGGTGACCCGTGGTGTCCATTTTCCTCGAGAATGTAATCCGTGATGCAATCACTTACACCGAGCACGCCAAGAGGAAGACTGTAACCGCCCTAATACACTAAATTTGACCCGATCACAAAATAGATTTCGTTGGAATGAGGCTCCATAGCCTGCGACATTTGTTTAGACGCGTTTAATCTGCAAATCTGGAATGTATGTGTATTTGCATTATATTATTTACACGCCTCCGACTAAAACGGCCCTTTGATAAAAAAAACACAAAGCACACAGACGTACATTGTTTAACACAATGCACATGTAGTAAGTAAATAACAACGATCTGACAAAGTCGGACTTATTAAATGTGTAAATGTTGGAGACCTGTGCATCTGTGCAGTCTGATCAGTGTCTGCAATGATTGCAAATATACTAGTAAAATTGCTATACATTCACATAACCATATTTACAAGTGGTAATCTTAAAGAATATTTACATTGTTATCAAACGTCAATCGTCACGGCGATTCAATGTGATTTGTTTAAGGTACATGTACAAGTGGTAGCAGATACATATACAAATCAGTAGCCTACGTCCCTGGCGGCTACACTTATGTTCGCAGTAAGAATGCATGTGACACAATACCAACACACTAAATACTAAAACATGTTTGGCCCAGTTTCACCATGATGCGATATGCCAGGAGCCGTGTATATTTGGCACTACTATATTTTTACATCTATGATACGTTTATTTTTCTGAAAATTTCCAAATTGTATTGTGTTAATTTTCGAAACATTCTTCAGGCGAAACAATAAATTAAACGAATTAAGCCCTGTGCCCAGTTTTCTATTCGTGACCATTTTTTATCCAGAATAGGTGTCCCAGTTAATGAGCCAACTGTTTACATTTTCGTTACCGTAATAAAAGTAACGTTCGCGGGCACACTTCCACGTAATCTGAACAGGACCGTTTAGCATAATTAGTAAAGAGCGCACAAATGCACCCCGGGTTCGATCCTCAGTTTGTAAGTACATGTGCATGTATATCTGATGATGGTCGCCAGACAGGGTAAGTTTGTTTTCTTTGACTATTCCGGTTTCAACCCAAAATAGAAATATACAGACGCCTCCGTCTACGCCGACTACACTTGTTCCCGTGTTTGTTTGTAAGTGTTGTATAAATAATTCTAAATAAAGTTTAAAAGAAATATTCGCAATATGATTACATAATACTGATTTTGTGATGTGTTATCTAAAAAATACCGATCGTATGGTTATTTAGTTTCAAATGTCAGGGCACAAGTCGTCCATATATATTATAAAAAATCATTTGTAATAATATGCCCATATGTATAAAAAAATAATCGACAAAATCACTACGTGTTTCCTTGAAGGAAACCGAAAAAAAAAGACAACTTTCTGAACCACTATGAAAACAAATGTACAATTCTGCCACGCGTATCCAACATTAACGTATTTGTGAGCCACAATTAGTAAAGCGTATGGCTATAAATAGGACAACTTATTGCAATGACGCAACGATTTCAAGTGTCAAAATCTGACGTGACGTTTGTAACTTTAAGCGTAACATTGCGACGTCATTTTCAGGCTTTCATGACGTTGTCTTTAAGGCTGGTTTTGGTTTTCACAGAGCGCGGCCCATATGTGTGAAATTGGAGGTGGACCACCTCACGTCGTTCCGTCTTGGTCCAGAACTTCCCATTTCACATATATATGAAAACCTTAACATAACATGTGTTTTGCATTATTAAGATAAATTAATTATTATAGTTCTATCATTCTTAATTTTCTACTTTCATCTAAGAAAGGTTTAATTATTTTAAAATACTTATGTTTTGATTTAGCATCAATTATTCAATTTCACCACCACATGCGCAACATATTTGATATTAGCAGTTGTGCCACCACCGCAAAGTAGGCATGCTCTTATGTTACTGTTATCCTTTTCATTTATATAATTGTGAAGTTTGCAGAAGTTTGATCTTCTTGTAGTTTTGGCGCTTTTTTTCAATTTTGTTTATGTTTAATATCTTTATTTTAAATATATTAAACAATGAAAAGTAATTATAAAATAAAATACAATGAGTACTAGTGATGTGAAATACATTTTAAACCTTTACCGCGATTGTAAAATCGATGATGAGCAACTTAGAAAGATGATAATTGCTCTCAAACCTGTAATAACAAAACCTATATCTTTTGAAAATCATAAACAGAAATATGCTGATATAATCAATGAACTTAACACTAATAAAAGCACTAACTACTTAGAACTCACAGATAAACCAAAATATGGCTATTTCAAAGCATACGAAATATACAATACAAAGATCCTCAAAAACTATTATAGGAATGAATTAGGGGATAACCATGCTTTGTTTTTCGATTTAGAGCGGTATGTGGGAGGTTTTATGGTCTGTGAATCAGTTTTACGGCGACGCGTTAGCGGAGCCGTAAAACTGATTCACAGACCATAAAACCTCACATACCGCTCCAAATCGAAAAACGAAGCATGGTTATCCCCATTCTAATGCACCTAGTGTGCTCCCCGCTTTCTATGAACGTCGTAGCATATCACGAACAGTGATCTTTTTCATTACGTCAGCAGGTTGTTGTCGTCATATCGATAACATCCTCACAACAAATGAATTTGAAGAAATTTAACTCCGCCGAAGACTATTCCCATTTCAAATAGAGATTAACGGGACTTTTTCTAAGACATCTATACATTTATTCAACTGTAATGTTTATATTAACTATTGTATTGCTTTTGTATGTGTAGTTGCAACAGTTATTTGCTTTTATTCATTTAAAGAAATGCCAACAATTCTGCATTGGGTTCGTGTGATTTTACGAAGGAAATGTCAGCAACAACTTGTGTCAACAGGCCTAGGATTTCCCTGGATTTACGCCTAATTCAGGTGAATACCCATCTGCAATACAGTTTATTATGTATAGTCATTTATGTTCACATTTGAATTCGTAAAGTTATAGGCTGGTACTGGCATATTGAGTTTGCATTTGAGCACTTTATTAAATTCTTCTGCATTTTGGGCGGGTGGGGTAATATTTTTATGAATTTGTTGAAGGGCCACCACACTGAAGCCACGTTTGTCAGCCGTTGGTAGATTCTCTTTTCTGCATTGGGTTGTACATGTCAATATGGCCGAATGGATAACCGAAAATGTACCGAAATTAATTTGGAAATATTTGCATTCCCCGCCGCGCTGGCCATTGTTTACAAAAGCGTGTAGGGTTACACAAATATGTCAAGTTGTAAAACACAGGCTGGTAAAACGGAGATTTTATATGCTGAATTCTTATATTTAAGGGTGGGAAATGGCTCGAAGACCTTCCATACCCGGGCATGTGCCCGTAAATTATCAGGCCAATGGCCGTTGGCCCATTTGTTTCCGAATTTACTAATATATGCGATACAGTCGAAATGTGTGCATTAAATGAAGGAGACGATGAGGCGGTGAGTTTAACCTAATTAGTTCATTCTCCTATTGCACAATGCCGATGTGTCAGACCGTGAAGAGGGCCGAGTGTGTGTGCACATGATATATGGATACTCAGCCGTTACATTGTTATATTACCTGCTAATGCTATTAAAGGGTTGGACGAGGCAAGACAAACCAAACAGAGACGGATCCACGTGATATGGGCAAATCCAACGCCCACAGAGGAGCAACAGCGCAGGCCGAGCCGGAGACGAGCCACCGACCCACCCACAGCAGACCGGGACACCGCAGCCAGTGACAACCGGAGGCTCCGCACCGCAACCGCCACCCACAGCGACGAGGAGACAGGCAAGCCATGCCCAAGTCACCCACAAGGCCGCCACTGGCAACACCCAGGCAGCTCATTCCGCCACAGATCCCAAGGCGCATATAGCACGACACTGCCCAGTATGCAACACAGAGGAAACGACCCGATGTCGGGTCCACAGAGGCCTAGGCCACCTCCCACTGAGTGGGTGGTAGGCACGAGCGAGTCCTTGTCCCCGAGGAGGGGGGACTAAGTTTGTTTTATTTGGTTCTGATCTTCTCTTTGGTGTCGTAGGCATCTGGCTACACCGCGAGGACCGCATCTGGTTTGTGTTTGAGTGAGCTGTATGCATGAAAATCACAGATGCCCTTATCTGGATTGTGTATGTATATGTTGTGGGTGCGTGCCTATCTAAGTGTGTCTGTCAGGGTTATGTCCAATGTCATATTGACATGGCTCATCTACTGCCCTAAGGGCGAAATAGCTGGTCCCCATAGAGCCAGCTTCTGTTGATTGACTATTTGGACAATATGGCGAGACCACTATGCCCGGCTCGACCACTAACTGCACAGAAACAGTTCGGCGCTTTGAGGTATATTGACGCAGGCAGTAATCCTCTGTTCTTGTGCTTCAGTCTTCTAGCGTCGTGTCTGTATGGAGTGGATCCACCGGTTATTTGTGACACCCGGGTTCACCAAGCACTCCCGGCTTTCAATCAGCGGGAGCAGCTTCTGTCTTCTATGACTTCATATGTTGACTTGGTCGCCTTAGTGGTTTTACCGGACACAATGGGTGTGTGAGTTTATATTTGTTTATGTTATGCATATTCTACACTACACGCTGCTGTGCGGAGTATTGTGTACATGTATAATGCCTATGCGTGTAAGGGACCGTCCGTATTGGGCGGAAGTAAGCTATTATTGCGTGCTTGGATGTAGTAAAAATTACAAAAAACTGTCACCCTGCCATTCGGGACGAGACACACGTAAGGGAGCTATGAGCCGCCCCCGTGTCTTGCGCGGTCCATCATAGGATGGACTGAGTGGACTTATGGGTGACATGAGTGTATTACGTCCGCAGATTCTGAACTCCCTGGACGCTTGCCTGGGATGGACCAGACCAGTGTGACCTAGTGAGAGTCGTGATATTTGTCTACTTACTAGACAAGTATCGGTGTACCTGGATGCGGTCCTCTCGGTGTCGCTTCGTTGGAGACGCATTGGTGCTACAACAAATCTTGGGGGAACAACATGTATGGTTATTCAGCATCAATTGTATGGTCCCTATCTGTTTCGTGTATTGGAGATGGGACTCCCGATTATGCTATGCATTTTTGCATATGTACATATCATGGACATGTATACATATGTGTATTATGATTACTCCTCGGCGACAGTGTGGACCTAGACGTATGTGTTCCTATATGTTTTTTATTGATGTATTATCGGGCCAATTTTAAAATTACATTACAGCTAAAATACAAGTTTATATTAGAGCGGCACTTGTTTCAGACTTGTGATTATATCTATAATGCATGTTGGCCGGTTTTGGGGCAAGTAGCTTGCTGGAGATCGTTAGAGTGTTCTGGAGTTGTTGACTATTTTAGTGACATCAGCCGTCAGTTATTGGCATTGACATACTTAGCTACCCCGATTCATTTATGCTACCCTCCCTTCGACCAGACCGCTATGCAGTTATTTGGATTGTGACGTATTCGGGTAGAGGCTAGGTTCAACCAAAGTCATTGCTCACTCGAGTACAGTGCTATTTTCGAATAATGTGTGTACCTTGGGTAATTGCTTTTCTTTCTTTTTTTTGTATATTATTATTATTTCTAACGGCTGATATCGCAGAGGTTCGGGGCGACTTTACGGTTCCCGACAACGATATCCCCACGACACCAGCCGTCCCGGAGCTTCGCAGAGACCGAGAGGAGCCGTGGCATTTTATGCACGGATCGATGTCAATCTCTGCGGACATTTTATATGCTGTGATTTTTCATATTTTATAGGCTCTGATTTCAATTGACCAATCAGATGCGTGCTTTCTAGTTTCGGTGCATTAGAATGGCCTTTGTGGAATTTATCGGGGTATAAACTTGCAAAAAGTCGCGGCAATACTGGACGAAGCGATAAAAAAATACAATTTTCGAAAAAATAAATTACTTTTTTTCGAAAATTGTAATTTGTTATGGCCTCGTCCTGTATTCCCGCGACTTTTCCAAGTTTATATCCCCGATAAATTCCACAAAAAGGCCATTCATTCCTTATAATTCCAGCATTTGAAATAAATTAATCAAGAAAATGTGTTTATTTTCCGTTTTCTTGATAATTATTTTAACTGCGCCTGACGGTTATGGAAAGTAGTTCGGCATGGGAGTTTACTGGGATATAAATTTTGGACAGAGACTTGCTACGGACAAATCAAATGTTAGGGAATTGTGTAAATATTTGTTTGCTGGAATTATTGTCTGATAAGAAAGATAGTATACCAAATCAACTTATAGAGGAGATAAAAGAGATTAAAGGATTACAATTTCAACTTGTCCTTACTGTAAATATATAAAAAGATGATGGTGAGGAAACTAAACGAACAACAGGAGAATTCAATAGCGAACAATATGAAATCAGAAAAAAAAAAAAAAAATAAGTGAATTTTTACGAACAATCGTCTTCACAAATTCAAAAAAGTATTGAAAACTTCACAAACACGGCAACAGGTATGATGATTGCCCACTGTAATAAATTATATTTAAATATAGCAAAATACGAACCATTAACATGTTCTTCTTATATTCCTCTACCTAAAGAAGTAGCAAATAAAAAAGCAATAATTAATGTAAAACATAATGATGACAGATGCCTTATACATGCTATAACCTCAGCTCTTAATCCTGCTTCACAGCACTCAGATAGACTGTAATCTTATTCAAATCCTGATTGTATAAATACTAAAGGAATTGATTGTCCAGTCTCAATTTCTCAAATTCCAAAAGTAGAAAAAAAACAATTTAGCAATTAATGTGTATGGATACTATATCACTAAAGAAAATAAATGTCGATAATTCCCATTACATTGTATTTCATTTCAGAACAAGCTAAAGAAATGAAAATAATTAATTTACTCTCCTAATATGTGAAGATAATGAAGATTCCGAAAATGAAGATTCCGGCAATGAAGAAATCAAAACCAAATGTCATTATTGTTTGATAAAGAATTGTATCGGTTACTTTTCAATCAAAATAAACATCATGGAAAAACATACTTCTGCGACCGCTGTCTCTACGGGTTTTCACAAGAAGGTTTACTCATGAAACATAATGAAGATTGTGAAGCCATTAACAAAAGCACCACAATAACACAAATGCCATCAAATAATCACATCAAGTTCAAAAACTACCAAAACCAAATGCCCGTCCCATATTTCATATACGCTGTACTTGGTAGATACTGGACAATAGAACAAGTGGGCTTGCAAAAGCATGAGCAGGAAGATCAGAAACACCCTTTACAAAGACACTATGATTGATATTGACATGAAGAATGTCCACCCAAAACTACTATAATCCTATTGCAACCAAATCAATATACCATGTGAGGGACTTGACATGTATGTCAATGACCGTGATAATTTGATAGCACAATACATGCTTAAGAAAAACCTGACAAGATATGAAGTAAAGAAAAATATCCTTGCAATCCTCAAGGGAAGGACAGTAGAATTAAAGCCAGACGACCCATGTGTGTGTTTGTAAAATACTACAAGGGAATGCGACACATTATAGCCCGTGTGTGCGCTCAATTGAGACATGTATACAAGAACTTGCAACAAAACAGAAACTTGAAAGAGGACCCACATACAACATCAAAGGCTCAACTGTTAACCTACTCATGTGTAAAATAGAAAACAAAGCATTGATGGCATCATTTGATTACCTCAATGAACGCGGGGTAGAAGTCAGTGCACTTGTGTTTGATGGTTTAATGGGTTACAAGGACACAGTAAAAGACACCAATGTGACTAGACCCGAATGATGAGGCGCTATTAAATTGCGAAACAAGTGTGACACGATTTATATTTTGAGATTTTAAAGGACCGTCCCTGTGGAGAAAATGCTGTGGAATGACACGTAAGTGGGTTACAATGACATTTGTTTCCAGCATGACGTGTTAGTGGACCCAAATGATCTGGCGGTATTAAATATTTTTTTGTTGAGATTTTAAAAGGTCGGCCCTGTGGAGAAATGTTGATTTTCAAAAAATACTGTCGAATGATAACTCATTGGTTAACAATGACAATTTGTTTCCAGAATGACCTGTGACTGGACCCAAATGACAATTATTTGTTCTAGAATGACCTGTTACTGGACCCATATGATGTGGCAATATTAAATTACGAATAAAGTGTGACGCGAACATTTCCAGAATGAACTGTGACTGGACCCATATGATGTGGCAATATTAAATACGAATAAAGTGCGACGCGAACAAATTTTTTTTTTCAGAATGAACTGTGACTAGACCATATGATGTGGCAATATAAATTACGAATAAAGTGTGACGCGAACATTTCCAGAATGAACTGTGACTGGACCCATATGATGTGGCAATATTCAATATTAAATTGTGAATAAAGTGTGACGCGAACATTTCCAGAATGAACTGTGACTGGACCCATATGATGTGGCAATATTAAATTACGAATAAAGTGTGACGCGAACATTTCCAGAATGAACTGTGACTGGACCCATTTGATGTTGCAATATTAAATTGTAAATAAAGTGTGACGCGAACATTTCCAGAATGAACTGTGACTGGACCCATATGATGTGGCAATATTAAAATTACGAATAAAGTGTGACGCGAACATTTCCAGAATGAACTGTGACTGGACCCATATGATGTGGCAATATTAAATTGCGAATAAAGTGTGACGCGAACATTTCCAGAATGAACCGTGACTGGACCCATATGATGTGGCAATATTAAATTGCGAATAAAGTGTGACGCGAACATTTCCAGAATGAACTGTGACTGGACCCATATGATGTGGCGGGATTAAATTTCGAAAAAAGTGTGACGCAAACATTTATACATGTATATATTTTCGAGATTTCAAAGGGCCGGCCCTGTGGGGAAATGTTGATTTTCAAATAATGATATGGAATGAAAAGTAACTGCTTACAATGACAATTGTTTTCCAAAATGACCTGTTACTTGACCCAAGTGATGTGCGGCTGGGTATTAAATTGCCGGCAAAATAAGTTGACGCGAAAAAAAAAGGAAGTTGTTTTTTCTTTCGATTTTTTATTTTAAGGGGCCCGACGCGTTGTTGAGAAATTTTGATTTTCAAAAAATGCTGTGAAATGAAATTAAGTGGATAACAATGACAATTTTATTCAAGACAGACATGTTTACTGTACCCAAGTGATGTGGCAGTATTAAATTACGAAAAAAAGTGTGACGTAAAAAAAATGTCGTTTTCTTGAGATTTTAAGGGCCGGCCTTGTCGAGAAATGTTGATTTTCAATAAATGCTGTGAAATGAAAAGTGGGTTACATGACAATTTCTTTCCAGAATGAACATGTTACTGGAACCCAAAATTGATGTGGCGGTATTAGATTGCGAAAAAGTGTGACGCGAACAAACATTTTTTGGCAATAAAATCAATATTTTACATATTTTTTAGGAGGGCGACCTTTAGATTACTTGTGAAAAACTATAAAGACTGGATAGGTTTATTATTAGCTTATATTTAAGGGTGGGAATTGGCTCGATTACCTTCCATACCCTGCCTGGATATGTTTCAGTTTTCATATGTTTAATAGCCAAAACCATGTTGGCACAAACAATTGAAATAGACAAAATACTAATTGCCGTGGTTTTTCGATTGCCGACAAAGCCCGCACAAATCTCCGAATACAATACTTTGTACAGTCTTCAGACTATCTTAAAGCGCATTTTAGGCAATATTCATTATTTGTTTATTTCAAACATATATAATTATGTTGAAATGCCTTCAAACACAGTCATTTTTTAAACGCTTATAACTTCTGAACCACAGCCAATAGTCACAAAACTTCAAGTACATGTATGGTATTCGAGTGGAAAAAATGCTGATTTAACAAAATGTGAGTCCTTACGTAAGTTCAAGAGGGCCGACGGAAAGTATGGAAAATTCTTCAAACGACATCCCATGAACCGACCAGCGGACTTTTATAAACATTTGCAAGAATGATCACAGTGGGATGATCTTTCAAGATTGTTGAAATGGTGACCCTGTGATCAAAATGGGCGTGGCCTGGTCAAAGGTGAAGGTCTAATATTGTTTTCATAGTTAGTCATATATCAGACAGGAGTATTGAAGTGTAGATATCCCCGGTATGATTTGTATTGCAATCGTACAATTAGGTCATCCAAGATGGCCATTGAAAGGTAAAGTGATCATTATTTTGTTACCAGCATTAACTTGATATATTTCATGAACCGCTTGGCGGATGTTGGTCAAGTGTTACAGATATGATTCTTTGCGGACATTTTTAAAAATTAATAAAAATGGCGGCGCCAGGCAATCTAAGATTGCTGCACCCCAAAACGTGAGTCAGAAGTTTAACCATTTTGTCATGAACTGACAAACCGACGTGAACGACACTTTACATAATTGATGGACAACTGGTGCTCTTCCAGATTCGTTAAACTGGTGACCCGTGGTTCGTGTAAGGTCATTTTCTTATTAACAACTTCAAATTGCTTTGGTTGGGGCGGCGATATGAAGGGTAATATGTACGATAGATTGATCCTTTACGGTTCCATTTTTGCACCTGGTCTGGCCCTCCGGTATTCGTAACATGTATCTCAGCGTTTGATCACGTTATGCCTATTGATAGGGTATGGAATAACTTATCTGGTGTGACTTTTGGGCAGCTCCCCACACCAGATCAAAATTGTTATAAGGGCTGCCAATGGGGACATCATCAGCGTGGGCAGGAACACGTTTTTACTGTGTTTTGTTTTTGGCGATACAGTTTCAGTTTTCAGTACTTTGATTAGGGAAATAAGTAGGCGGAGCCTAATTTTGATAAGTGTAGTAACGCCGATCCATGGACTGTGCACGTTCTTATAATACGCTTGCATTGCATGTACCAGAGTCGTGGGTAACACTTTATTATATACCTACCCATGAAATACATAGTTATACTATGTAAATAAAAGTAATTTGTTCTCATCGATGCAATAAACAACTTTCGGTGAAAATACGACTACATGTACTACCGCTATCTATATTCATAACGCGCACCTGCAGTGCCGGACTATGAATAGGCTACAATTACACATTCATTACCATATACAGTCTAAAAAACTGCTAATTTCCATGGAGCGGTATATAATAAATAAGAATATTAATATTGTTGCAACGAATTTGAAATAGATGTTCATCTCGTGGTGTGAAATGTCCATATTTCATATGGACATCTGACACCACTCGATGAAAATATATGTCATATTCGTTGCAAAAAATATGAATATCCTCTATGTATTAAATACTTGCATGCAGTCTACGGCCGTGTAGTCTCATCAGTCTGATCAGAATCTACATTGTACGAGGGATCTTTGGAAAAAGATTCATTTTAAACCAGTATTATGCCTCAAACAATAACTCAGGCTCCGTAACGGAATGTGTTCGCTGATCAGGAGCTACTATGCTAAATTTCATTATACCCAGTTTGTCATGGGTGGTCACAGTTCTGTACAATGTGACTGTATGTGAAAATATTATTATAAAATAAACATTAATTAGAATGATTCCACCCGTTAAACAATACAATACAAAACAACCTATTTTATTCAGCATAAAGCAATACAATGCTTCTAGCCATTAAACAAAACTATGTAGTGCACATGAAATAAAGATTTTCATAATGGAAAGAGAGGAACTTTTTATTAAATGTAGTTAAAACGAAATACCACCAAAATTGTATAGATAGCGAGGGTTGAAAACTGCGTATATCGAGCCAGAGTCCAGATATGTGCAGTCTGATTCGTGTATGTGCTGGTTGCAACGATAAATGATTATGCTAATCACATATATATGTAAAGTTGTATGAGATATCAATGTTTGCTGGGTGATATTAATAAATTGACATAAATTAGGTTCGGGTATTGCAAACATCCTTCTCATTTCAAATCACACACTTGTGTTGTATATATATTGTAGTACATACGTACATGTATGTGAAATATTAATATCTGAAATGAAAATCATGTCTTGATTATTCCTCTAATTCTTTCTTTAAATTGTTAGCAAAATAAATATATTTGTTGATGTCATTAAACATGAATAAATTATCATATTTATTTAGTGTTGGCCATCTGCAAAAATAAGGTTTGAAATATTGTCTTCTTAGGTTTGAATACATAGGACATACCAACAGAAAATGATATTCGCTTTCTACTGAGCTTAGGTTACAGCATTTACATTTTCTTTTGTCTCTATGAATATTTTGGTATTTACATCTTTCTATTTCCAAATTATGGGAAGATAATCGAAATCGTGATAATGCAATTTTAGTTTTATATCTCACATACGATGGGAGTCGTTGAGAACTATTTATATCGTCATACCAGGATTGATAGTAATTGTCTAAAACCATTTGTCTTATTTGCACGTTTAGTTTATATTATTATGTATCACTGTGTCTTGATGCACCCATAACTCTGTTAACCCTATATCGTTAATCATTATTGTTATCTGATGAGCCCAGTTTGTGTTATTAGAAGATATATTATTTTCTGCGTCGTTTTTTTAACATGTTATACATTATTTGGGATATATTCTATCGTCATTTAATTGTAATAGTTTTATCCAATATCGGGTTATGTGAACGCATTACACTTAGTGGACCTCTACCGAATTTCCCATATAGTCCTATTAGATTGGTCGATTTATTGACACATAATAGCTGTCGTAGAAATTTATTATGTATGTTTTTAATGTATTTTCCAATGTGAAACCCCCATATTTCTGATGAGAAATTTAACACACTATACACTAATTTATAAAATAATTATAATTATTCATGTGTTGTAAATTCATATTGATTGAAAACAGAAAAAAGGCATGTACTTCGCTTTCCCGGCATGCTCAGCTATTCATGCTTGTATTCTAGCCCAGTTGCCATTTTATACCTAGAAATTTGAAGGAAGAAACAATTTCTAGTTTTCCATAAAAAGATAAAAGTCGTATTTGGTATGACGTCCTTTTTCAAATACTATTATCCTTTCGTTTTGGCTGTATTTATTTTTAGTCCCCATGTGTTACTGTAATTTTATATGTCAGTCAACATAGCTTTCACTGATAATGGTGAGGTTGCAAATAATACTTGATCATCAGCATAAAGAAGCAGAACTATTTCATTTATCGTAAAAAATCCATCTATATTTTTGTTAATATTTTCAAGTATATCGTTTACAAATATCATGAATAATAGGGATGAACTCGGATCCCCCTGTTTTACCACACGGTGTGAATTGATGAAATCAGATGTTTTCTGGTTACTCAATATTAAGTGTTATTGGTGTTCGAACAACGGAATACATACTTAGCTTTTATTGCTTTTGTCATTTTTCAGCTAGCAAGTGTTGCCATAGAAATGACCGATTTATCTTGTCGTAGCATTTTTCATAGTAAAGGAAAATACTATATAGCTTTTGACCAGAATGCAATGCCTTAGATATTATGTGCTAAAATATTATTCAGAGCTATTCCTTGATAATGTTTAGCTTGTGTTTGGTCGCCGCCTTTAAATATAGGTACAAATATAGCCTATTCCCCAGCTTTTTGGATTTTCAGAGTTACAATTAATTATTTTATTATACAACGCTGTCAGATATGCGAGATAATATCGTACGATGTTTTAATTATAGATGCGAATACGCCATCTGGCTCATTTGCCATCGAGCACTTTTGTTTGAAAACTGTTTGTTTACATTCTAATTCAGTTATTTCCGAATCAAGCTCAGTGTCATATATATATTGTCAAAGTTTGCATTAATTATTATTAATTTATCGTTTATATCATTATTTCCCCCTAACAATGAATTAAAATGATCAAATAGAGCTTCGACTGTAATATTGTTATTTTTATTTTCCGGCTTTGAATAGCATTTTTTTCAATGTTTTCCAGAATGTCCGCGGTTGTGCCTTAGCAATATTTTCTAAGCGATGGCCCTCATTTATTTTAAATCGATGCTTGTTCTTCGTGTTTGACATTGTTATATTTGGTTCTTGTTCTTATAAAACAAAATGATATACATATTGCGTTTAAATATGATTTTTTTCGTCAGCTTGTATCGCCCATAAGTAGGGGGAACTAATGAACTAATTTTACACAGTTAATGCCAGTTGATGCTAATAGTTACCTCCGGTAATTGAAAAATAACTATAATTGTGTAGACAACGTAATGTTTGGCAACAAGAAAGTATCAGTAAAAAGATGCATACTCGAGTCAATCCTTAAAACAGAAACACGATTTAGCTAAACATGCTAATTTCCCCCAATATCTGCCAAAAACGTGTGCGTGTTTGTTTGCCTGTGTGCGGTGACGTCGAGACCTTTTTCCTTTCTAAGCTCACCCGAGTTGCGAGAGCCCACTTTACAAAGGAGATGTGGAACATCAAAAAGCCATATCATAGCTTGTGGTTGTCTGCAAAATTGCAAATAGAATGATCACTGGGGTAATTGATATTGGTTCATTTTGTTCTACTTTATACTGTAACAGTGTAAAACTGTGCACAAATTTACACTGCAGTGTATTTGCAATTTATATCCATTGTCAAAATGTTATCTCTCCATATGTATGTATGTTGAACCATTCTGTAGTTACCAGGAACCCACTCTTTCAACGATTCGATACAAGGCCTTTATCTTGGAAAGTAGTTTATACTAAGCGCTAAGTGGCATCCATTTTTGAGTTTACTATGTTTATGTGCCTTGTTGGAAGAGTTGATTCTTGGTTACTGCAGAATTGTTCAACATATCGTATATTGCGGAAAGCTTACTATCTCTCCATATATATGTTAATTTATACAAACATAGTGTAACATGTTAACACAAATTCTCATGTAAGTGATATGACGTGACCAAACACTCGAATCCCCTTAGAGCTATTCAAATACGAAACAAGACAAACATGACAAAAACACATTTCTTATTCAAATGACATGATGCGAAAACCACTCCAAGCTCCTCCAGACGGTTCAAATGAGCGATCATATCATGATACTCTGGTTGAGAAACAATACGATTTAACGACAATAGTTCACATACAAGGGATATGACGTCACCAATTGAATTGTCTCTATACGACGGTTCAAATGAGTGATCACAACATAGTGCTCAAAATAGTAATATGATAAAAGATGAAAGATAACGAAGGTACGTTTTAGCTGATAGAGAAACACGTTAGTATTCTTATTTATCCCGTCAACGGTATGTGCCGTGAAACACGGTGCCGTGAAAGATTTTTTGATATCCCTGCCATACGACCTAATCACTGCGTAGGAATATGTGCGGTGGCTGGGGTTATTTCTTTAAAATTTGCATTTTAAGGCTATTTGTAGGTGTTGACGGGATAAATAGAATAGTAGGTTAGTGCCGTGAATGGGAAAACATATCTGGCGCGGCACGGAAACGGGATGTGCTCGGCAGAGCCTCGCCCATCCCGTTTCCTGAGCCTTGCCAGATATTTGTTTCCCATTCACGGCACTAACCTACTTTTCTCTATTTCACTGCACAGATACATTCTGTGACTGACATTTGAATTGTCAAATGAGGGTCACATCGTATAATGCCATTCTTTGTGGAGAAACAAACATATGAACATTTGTATATGCATATTTCGATGGTCTAGTTACATAAGGTCGTAAGTGCTATGCTTTAGGCATAGCAGTTTACGACCTTATGTTACTAGACCATCGATTGGTATTTTAGGCTCCGTAATCTTATACTGAAATATAAAACCATCATCGGCTAATTCGCTTGTGTGACAGATGCTAGATTACGAACACCAAGGAGACGTATACATTAACAAATAGTTCCGGCTACTTCAATTACATAATTACGTTTCCAGCTGAGCCCAGTATTGCATCAGTAAACAAGCACTATTGTTATCATATCATTACACGCAGATCAGAACCCGACTGTCCGGCTGTCACACTTCACTAATAAGTGAAATCAAAATGGAAGGGAGGGAGTTGGAATAAATAGAGGATATTCATATTTTTGCAACGAATATGACATATGTTCATCGAGTGGTGTGAAATGTCCATATTTCACGAGTGCTTAACTCGTGAAATATGGACATTTCACACCACCAAATAAGTGACTAAGTACATCTAATTAATTATAATTACATTTCACGTGATGTCTGAAACATGCATTATTATACTACTTACATATTCATTACCATAAAGCTGTAATTACATATGGACTAGTACATAACAACTAGCAGCAGGCTCGGGGAGGGTTGTTAGACAGTACATATTAGGCCGTCAGCTAGAATTGCACACTCAGGGATTTTTGCAGATATATTTTTACGAAAAGCTACATTCAATTATGAGTGTTTTTGCCGTATGTCTGCGCTCTGTAACCCACTGGATGAATATTTAGCACCGTGTTTGAAGTATACCACCCTCGGATCTTTCACGATCGTAAAAATCACGTTTATCACTGAAAATTCGACTTTTTGTGTTATATGTTTCGCGGATGCGTTCATATCTCTTCAATGGTATATAGTTCACTTAACAAATATTGTATTATTCAAAATGTTGAATTGTGCATGTTTAATTACCTAATCCCACTGAATTTAATGCAAAACAGCTACCACATACCTGTACATTTTTGTATTTTCTCTGTACCAATGGTTAACCTAGTAATAGGTCATTAGACCTGTTCTTTGCAAATATGCTGATTATCTGATGTCTACAGACGATGGCACAATGTTAAAAACGTATCTTTCACCTTACCCCACCCACAAATTTTACAATGGGAATTATACGTGTATTGAATATCAATAGTTGTATGCATTACCTCTTATAGTCGGTGTCAGAAAGTGAAAACATATGCATTTGCTGAATTTGTTGCCATGAATGGGAAAACATATATGGCAAGGCTTAGGAAACGGGATGGGCGAGGCTCTGCCGAGCACATCCCGTTGCCGTGCCGCGCCAGATATGTTTGTCCCATTCACGGCACTAACCTACTATTCTATTTATTCCGTCAATACCTACAAATGGCTATAAAATGCAAACAAAAAAAATCCAGCCACCGCACATATTCATACGCAGTGATTAGGTCGTATTAACAGGATTTTGTATTTATTTTCATTCTGAGACACAGTAAAACAAAATACAAATTTCCATCACTATCGTGGCCGCCATCTTGCATTCAAAATGGCTACCATTATTGTCAATAATACTGCTTAGGTGTGTATTTTTGCAGAATAATTTCGTTATAATTATGATTATATTTCTCCATTATACATTTTTAGCTAGTCTATGGAAACAGATATCGGAAAATATTTTCTTTCTGTATTGTCCAATTCACATAGGGCCGCCATCTTGGATTTCAAAATGGCCATCCAATCCAAAATATATTTTACAATAACATTGTTCACTATTGTGACATAAAATTAATTTTTCAACACCATTCCACTTGATACCATTTACAAATAGTGTGTTATAAAAGCCAGCAATGCGTAGTGCGTAAAACATGACCTTATAGTACGTCAAAATGGCCGCCAAGATAAGTACAGTTTGGTACATTTTAAAAATTCGGTATTTGACTTCCTTAAATGTTACATATTTGTACGTGACTACCAGCACAAACACTGCTTAAGTTATTATCAATACTCGTATATTACTAACTAACAAACATATTCAATTTGGAATGCCTTAAATAATTCAAAATGGCCGACATATAAACACGTGTGCGTGTGTGCGTGTGTGTGCGTGTGTGTGTAGAAGATCGGGGGCCAATCCCAGAATCGGGGCTAATCCCAGAACGGGGGTCTAAAAACGCGACGTCAGTTCCACAAAGGAGGATAATCGGAAAATGCCCAGAAAATGCACACATAGGGCATTTACAAGATACGATCGTCAAGGAAAACGTTTAATTCACTTCATTACTAAATACGTTCTGGGAGAAATTGACCACCGTTCTGTGATTTGGCCCCGTTTTTCGGGCTGACCCCCGATCTGAGACTGAACCCCCAGTCTTACATATATATATTAATATAAGAGAAAACTCGTAATAAACTCCTGACAAATAATACACATTGACGGAAACACCCGTAATCGCGACCTATAGAGCCCAATAGTGTAACCCAACCACTAGTGTAACCCCAAATAGTAATCGGCAATATTTGGGGTTACACTAGTGGTTGATAGATTAGTATCTACTGTCTATCCCACGTTTTGCTGCCGACGAACCTTTGGCTATTTAACACTTTAAATCAAAACAATTTTTAAAAGTAAGTACTTTTTTATCAATAACAAAAATGTCACCCTCCCCCCCAAAAAAATGTTTGATGAAATTCAATCAAATATTGATTTTAATGATTAAATTTTTTAAATACTTTTTTTATTTGAAGACCGATTTTCAAAATCTAACTTTTGTTTTCTTAGTTACATCATTTTCAAGCTATCTCGCCAGGTTTCGGAGTCAATTTCCAAACTTTTTCGTTTTTTGATAAAAAAGCGAAACGTTTTGGAAATTGACTCCCCATGTTAAATTCCCATAGGAAAATTTCGCAATACAAATCAATATTTGATTTTTTTTTGGGGTAGGGTGTCTTTTTTTGTTATTGATGAAAAAGTACTTACTTTTAAATATTTTTTAGATTCAATGTGTTTAATAGTCAAAAGTTCGTCGGCAGAAAAACGTGTGACAGACAGCAGGCGCCTATATCAACGACTAGTGTAACCCACCACTAGTCTCACGGGGGTTAACACATTTCAAACATGCACTCACATATATCTAGACGGGGGTTAACACATTTCAAACATGCACTCACATATATCTAGTTCATGGGAACCGCTGCGGGATTTAAACAAAATAAACGATGTCACGTTTGACGTCACACAACGTACACTTCGTTGTGTAACTATTCATGCGCACAGCACAATTAATTTATTATAATCTCAATAATAGACCCGGCAAATGTTCATTTATATCCGCCGTGGAAGTGTAATAAATAGGATATTCCATCGCACATCTTTGAATAGCGGAAATAATACGGCTATCTTCGATTCCATATTTGCAATGCTCTGCTAAGTTGTCTTCTGATTGCTTTAATGCAGAGATGCACATTGGTTATGTGTATCTACAACTGCCAATAAATTCGGTTTCACGTGACAAATATGAATATTTCGTAATCTTGTCATAAGTTTGTACATATTCGTAATGGCGGCCATCTTGAATGCTCAGACTTCCTGGTATATACTTACTTCAAACTTAATTTAATAGTGTAACATGATTTCGTTGACACTAACACGTTGCTAAGATGGACTTTCATTTAAGAAAAAAATGGGGGATGGGGTGGCTTTTTTTGTTATTGATGAAAAAGTACTTACATTTAAAT